>JAPWTK010000966.1:0-114028 GCA_029963805.1 Aromia moschata
GACATGGACTTACACCACTGTTCATCAGATTTTGATATACAAATTGGGGATAAGAAAAATCTGCGCAAAAATAATTCCAAAAAACCTTTAACACGAACAAAAGGACATCAGGAGAGAAAGCTGTCTTGATATTTTGGAATCGATTGAAAATGATCCCCATTTTATGGAACGTGTCATTACTGGTGATGAGACTTGTGCGTTTGGGTACGACCCGGAAACCAAGCGCCAGAGTATGGAATAGCACACTTCAAGCTCTCCAAGGCCCAAAAAAGAATGAGCAAGTTGAAGATCAAATGCATGATGATTTGCTTTTTTTATATCCAGGGAATTGTCCACAAAGAGTTTGTGCCTCCAGGCCAAGCAGTAAATCAACACTTTTACAGAGCGATTCTTGAAAAACTTCGAAAAAGGGTCATGCGTGTTAGACCAAACATCAGGAACAACTGGATGCGCCTTGTCATACAGCCATTTCAGTAAACGAGCTTTTAGCCAGTAAGAACATTCATGTGGCTCTTCAGCCTCCTTATTCGCTTGACTTGAATCCTTGTGTCTTTTTTTCTCTTCCCGAGATTAAAAAAATTACCTCAAGGGACGTAATTTTGGCACCATAGAAAACATTCAGACAGCTGTGACTGCCCAGCTGGAGACTATTCAAGTATATGAGTTCCAGCACTGCTATGAGGAATGTACGAACCGTCTCCAGCGCTGCGTGGCTTTCCAAGGAAGTTATTTTGGAGGAGACACTACTGAAATGTAATTCTATTCGAATAATAAAATTAAAAAAAAATCAGTCTCAATACTTACTTTACACACCTCGTATACCAGATTTGTCAAACTGCCATATGTCAACTTGATTATATAGTAACATTATTAAATGTACAAAATGCAGTATAATGCATAGATAGCTCTGTTCATAACCAATATTTCTTCAGATAATTCTTAAATTAAATAATTAAAATTCTTCTTAATAAAAAAGAAGAAATTATTATTTTTACTAAATAATTTCCTGTTAGTCATTTCAATTAAAATGTTTAAAAACAATACAAATCTCAATGTTAGGGGCAATTTTTAATTCCAAGGTCGTTTGGCTATTTACTTTTTCAAATGGGTGTACTCTGGTTACTTAATAGTTTTTAAATCTTTGAAAATTACACTTTTCAATGGTACCAAACTTGTTAGTTTGCTTTATTACTTTAATCTTAAATGAATCCTCCCTTTATTCCAAATTAGTTCTCACATTTGTTGTCCCAGAATAGTCACATACGTAAAAAATGCGTACTTCCTACAAAAAGGATGTAGTGGAAATAGAAAATTTGGTTTAAACAAACGTATTTAACAATACATTGTGTTATTTTTTCTCTTTTTATATTTTTTGAAAAGCTATTTGCATTGTTACAATTATCATTTTTGTCGCCAGTATGAATTCAACAACAGTTTTGTAACATTCAAATCTAAGTCTAAGAGCTATTTAGGCTATTCATTTCAGGTTTTTTGACTTTAACTTTCAAGTTATCACCCACTGTTTAATTCCACACATGTGCTGGTGTACTTTTGAGAGCATCCAATTACCTTTCTTCTGACGATAGCCTATATAGACCAACATATGATGATCTAATGGTTTTCTTGGGTTGTGAACAAATTTAGTTGGTAACGAAAACTTTGATCGAATATTTAGCCATCAAACATTTAGCAAATAGTATAAGGCGATAACTAATCGTACATAAATGCGACAACTAATTTGAAACGGAGGGAGTAACATTTTTCCAGCTTCAATTATAAGGCTACATAAAGCCAAGATAGGTAATTAAAAAATGTGTATTTTTAAGCCTGTATTAAACTCTACACATACCTCTACACAACTCTACTATACCATATAATTAATTTCGTATAAGTATAATGCTGTTGAGGTAGATGACAGCAACAAATTTTCCTTTTCACGGGTTACTAAGGAAAAGTTTAAAAAATCGTTTCGCTCGATAAAAATTAATGCCATGGGACCTGATAATAACTCAGTGAAATCCTTACTCTTATAGTAAATACAGAGGGTCAAAAAAAGTATTTAAACACACTCTATGCATAAGGTATGGAGTGTCGTTGGTATAAAGTTATTAGTAATTGAGAACTGCGGCTAGCATCACAAATTAGTATAGACCGTGGATATGAACTTAACGTGGATTTCACGCCAATAAACCCATAGACTGCCAGCGTGTATACATAAGTGTAAGCCGGGTTCCATATTAGACATCAAAAAAGTATTTGTACACCTCAAAACAAACAAGAGAGAGAGCGATTGGAATTTGCCAAAACATTTATAAACAAGGACCGTACATTTTGGAATGTTGTCATTTAGATTCATCATAGTGTCATTTAGATTCATCTGACCAAATGACACTTCCAAAATCTACGGTCCTCGCTTATAAATGTTTTGGCAAATTCCAATCGCTTTCTCTTGTTTGTTTTAAAGAGCAATGGTTTTCTTCTAGCCACACAGCCTCGATATCCATATTTCCGAGTCGAATTCTTACGGTTTCTGGGTGGACCGTCTGCCCTATTCTATTTTGTAATTCAGATGTTAATTTTACCGCACTTGTAAAGGGATTTTATCGAACTGTTCCAAGTATAAAGCGCTCATCCTTCTTTGTTAATTTTGCAGGTCGGCCCGAACGTGAGACCGTTTGTACATTTCCGTGGCTTAAAAATATATCAATGGTATATTTTACGGTTGTATGGGGTACTCCAACTGTTTTCCCAATTTCGCGTAATGATTTCCCGTCTTTGTGTAATTTTATTATAATCTGTCTCCCTTCTACAGTAAGTTCCCTCTTCTTTGATGTCATTCCTGATTTTTTTTTCTAACGAATAAGCACACCGCTTGCTCTGTCTATGCTACTGTGAGTACTGTGATCAACTAACATGGTTAGAATATTCTGGCGACGATCCCGGTTGTGGGAAGTCCCAAGAATCTGAGGTGTACAAATACCTTTTTGATGTCTAATATGGAACCCGGCTTACACTTATGTATACACGCTGGCAGTCTATGGGTTTATTGGCGTGAAATCTACGTTAAGTTCATATCCACGGTCTATACTAATTTGTGATGCTAGCCGCAGTTCTCAATTACTAATAGCTTTATACCAACGACACAATACAGCTCTGCATCAAGTCACCGATGATCTCTTTAAAGCTGCTGATGATAATCTGAATACATGTTTAATTTTACTTGATTTCAGTAAAGCATTTGATACACTAAATTATGATCTCCTTTGTGGTAAATTTAGATACTTTGGGTTTAATGACCAGGCGGTTCTCTTTTTTAACAACTATTTGCGAGATTGATTCCAAAGAGTTAATTTTAATCGTGGTTCTTCGGACTTTATACGGGTTAAACAAGGAGTACCCCAAGGGAGCATCTTAGGTCCTTTATTGTTCTCTATATATACTTGCGATTTTAACTCGCGCCTCTCTTTCTGTAAGATACATCAATATGCGGATTATATACGTTGTTAGAATCGGCTACAAAAATTAATCTAGACTTAGAAAACTTCACAGAAATGGCTAAAGCCCACAACTTAATTCTCAACGAATCTAAGACCACGTTACTGCTTTTTTGGCACACATAAAGAAATAATTATTGGTAAATTTTCAGATTTTAAATAAGAATTGATGACACTGTGTTCAGCTACAGTGAATTTTCAAAAAATCTTGGTCTCTCATTAGATGTAGAGTTGAGATTTTCTAAACATGTTAGTCACCTACTACAGAAATCATATGCTAAACTTTGCTGCTATATATGCATAAGGATATCCTAACCACAGATGTCAAAAATATACTTAGTGACTTTAGTTTCATCATATGTTAATTATTGTAGTGTATTGGCCAGCACTGTTGAATAAGGATAAGCGAAGCCTTCAAAAAAAGCAGAATTTTTATATAAGGTACTGTTTTAATTTACGGATGTTTGATCATATATCTACTAAATTCCAGGAATCTAAAAGGTTGAACTTGGACGAAAGGTATAATTTACATATGGCATGCCTCATCTACAAAATAAATCAGACACACCTCCCTGAGTATTTATTTAATAAATTAGTAGCTGTAGATGATACACACCACTGTATTACCAGGTTCTGTCATCTATTCAGGGTACCTACCCACAAAACTGCTCAATTCCAACGATCGTTTTCCTGTAATGCTGTTAAGGTTTTTAATAAAATACCACATGAAATAAAATGCAGTCGCAGTTTTGATACTCTCAGAAAACGCGTCAAAGACTTTATATTGTTGAACAAACATACGCAATGTAAGCATTAATCACACATATAGGAATGTATATACATATTTTTTAGATTTATTGTAATAACTGTTTTGTTTGTTTTTTTATTTCTTATTTTTTCCCCTTGATCATGTTCTCTCTTAAATATACTAATGATTACGATGGTTGTGTGGTAGAACATTTTAATGAACTATATCTATATCTATCATACACTATAGTTTTTTGTGTAATATTTATTTGTGTTAAATAAAGACATATATATTATTATTATTAATTTAATAAGGGACCTGGATAGGCAGAAGAGATACAATTTAATGGCCAGAGCGCTACCTGCGTCTAAATCCTTTAGACTTTTTTTCTGTGGGGTTAGTTAAAATTTATGTCATTCGATCAGATAACATTGAAGACTTGACACAGAAAATTTCACACTTGAAAACCTAATTCGCTAACTATTGTCTTGTTTAATTGTTAAAAAATAAATAATTAAGTAAGCAATTACATTCTTTTACAAAAATTAATTTTAATGCGTTTTTTTTGCGAAAATCTATTTATGCAACCGCATCAAATTTTTCGTGTAGAATAAAGAGAGTAAGCTGTCTTTCAGATGTTGAGATAAAACTTACGGGTTGTCATTTTAAAAAATAATGTCAGTCTCTATAACAACTGAACGCGAAAATTATTTCATGTTGACAGAAACATGGCAAATAAACTGATGAAAAACTTTTATTAGGGATACCTATTTGTTTGTTATTAAAAAGTTACAGGCATTTTTTATCACGCTGTATATATTTTTATAAGAATGCTCTAAAAATCCCATTTATTATGATTAAGGTCCGAATCTTGATATAATTTTAAAAATATATTTAACCATAATGTATCCTGGGTATACCTATTTGAGAAAATGTGTTAAATGACTATCAAATTGAAAAGCTTTTTTTCATTTGATATACCTTGGAATCTGGTACCATAACGTTTGGTACACTTTCTTTTTTCCTCAGCTCAGTCTTTATCTTCACAATATCGATATTTCATCAATAATAAATTAAATTACACGTAATACCGTTAGTAACGTCCTTGCATAATGCAACAGCACACAAGAAAATGCTTATTTACTATTCTGTAAACATATTCTTATAAAACTAAGAAAAGAAAATTTAGATGAAACACATACTGGGGTGTATTTCTATCAGTCATAGTCATTTTGAACTAAAAAAATATCGGAGGTGCTCTTTTTATGCTTTGCAAATTTCACATTTTATACTTAAAAGAAACATTCCAAAAATTATTTTTACATATGATAGAGGGCAAGCAAATATTGCAATAATGGCGAAAATAATATAGAATGGGGATACAAAATTATCTCAGTATTTGTAGTTGTTCAAGTTGGATTTAAACTATTTAGATTTAGTCTAAATGAGAGAAAGCAACAAATTCATTATATGTTTATTTGATAAAAAATATAGATTTTTACAGAGATCATTACATGATATATAGTAACTTAAATACATTATTATCCATAGACCTTTATCGTAATTTGTACAGGAAACCTTATAATAAAATTTAAATAATACTTTGAACCATGTTCTTCTCAAGAACAGTTAAAGTATTTCATCCCAAAAATGTCACCACAACCTATTAAAAACCTCTAATTTCAATAACGTTACGCTACTAAACAAGATCACTGTATTTATTGCACAAAATAAAGAATGTACACAAAACGAGAGCCTTAAAAATAGTTTTAAAGACGATAATATACAACATTCACAAAATAACAACCATATGAGTGTCAGTGATATTGCCAAAGTTGAAAGATACGGTATGGAACTAGAAAAATCGAAACTAGTATAGACTATCTGCAGAAAGGCGGAGCTTAGCGATTCGCGTCAACAGCGCTCGCGGCGGCTTACTCTATAAGTTTCGTGCTGGCATATTACAAGAAGACAATACGCAAAATACGATTTATTGCTCATTATGTCATTGTAATCATTGCGGAAGCCATCCAATTCATAAAAGTAATAAACTATAACTTGAACACGAAGTACTGTGGACGTCACATCTTGAATTAGCATCGGGCATATTAGCAGTGCAGTGTTTTGTGTCTCGCTACATAACCTAAAGTGACCAGACGTCCGTCAGACAGTCCGTCATTCAGAAAGCTTGTCCGTCTTCAAGAGCAGTCCGTCAAACTGTCCGTCATTGAAATTTTTATATTAAAATGTCCGTAATTACGTCTTCTAGGTTAATCTGAAGACGTATCGACGTATCGTATCGATCGTGTTTAAATATCAGTATTTCAAAAAGGCATCAAATTTCAAAAAGTAGGTATCCTTGTGAAAGTCTATATTTTTATGTAAATGTATTTTTCATTGAAATTCTGAAGTGCCAGAAAACGTGTGACATTGAAAGTTTTAAAAATTTTCCTCTGCGGCGCTATTTAGCTCGCGTCTCACGGCGCGAAAAATAAACTCTAGCTTCGTCAGTGTGAACCAGCTGAACATGTCCGTCTTTGGCAAAATCAAATTCTGGTCACTTTAGACATTTTCGATGACATTGTTCTTATGGCAGCTATTTTGGTTAATTTACAACCTCCAATTTTGAAAGTAAGCACTCCTGAAGATTTTAGCGAATAAGGATTAGTAATATATATTTCTGTACAAAATTAATATAAACAAGAAATGTTCAAATTTGAAGAATAAAATAATGCATACATGTGTATGTAACGAAATAAATACTATTTATTTTTCGACGCAACACCAAGAGAGTTGTATAAAACATTTGTGAAAAATATATATGATATAAATTGCGGTACATAGACTGTCATTTAATAAAATATAAATATCATTAAACCTTACTCTTTATTTAATTGCACTATTGTCGTACATACTATCCTAATTTTGCACGTTATTATTTTCTTTATCAGACATTTCACTTAAGTCTTTACAATTACATTCATAACCTATAAATCAAATAGTTTAGACAGTTTTAACACAAAATATAAATATGATTCTCGTGAAAATTATTACTTTATTCTTTATCAAGAAATTCTTTCCCGTGCAAAATAGTACAAAAAACAATTCGACGCATATGACACAATACAAAATCCACAGTACAAAAGTTATCAAAAATTCCGCGCGCGGCGCCTCTAGTTATTCTGCAGATAGTCTATAACAATGATAAAGGAAAAAAATTAATTTGATTATTGAAATTTAATATTATTTATTTTTAACGGGCCACTACATGACTGTTAACAATTATAACTGTCTAAAGCCCCTTAACTGTATTTGTCTATTAATGCAATTATTATTTAGAGAGCACCAGTGTAAAATTATACAGAAGTAAATATGTTTTTTGTTTGTTTAACTTCATTGATTGTTATAGGTATTATTTTACAAAATATGTAAATATATAAGGGGCGTTTCACGTCAAGCGGATCACCTACCTACACAAAAATTGGTTTGACCGATCAAGACGTACGAGGTCTTAAAATGTTCGTCTAGTGAAAGGCTTCCAAAATCAAAGTGGCGTTTTCAGAAATTCAGGGAGCCACCATAACGGCGCCTGAAAACTCTCTACTTTAGTGGAAAAAATTAAAACATACGCCAAAAAAAGTTCATTTTTGAGAATCTATATATGTATGCTTTCCGATGTATTTTGATCTCTTAAACACGAATCCGGTGGTTAAAATTAAGCTGTCACATCACATATTTTTCTAACCTCAAAAAACCGGTAAAAATGTATGAAAATGCGCAAAAGAGATGGAAAACATGGATTCTTCGTATCTTCCTCTATGTCTATTAAAAAACGAACCAACGGAACCCAAATTCATTTCCTTAGTTAAGTCATCATGTCTCACTTGTTCAACATGTCAACTTGTAACTTCAAAAAAATCGATCTCAAATCGATTTTTCTTGAATTTTTTTTATTTCACCAATTTTCACCAAATTTAGATTAAGGGGTTTTTGAAGTCACTGATTGCGATCTAAGTCAGATCTGCAAAATGCAAGATGGCGGATGCAAGATGGAGGAAGGCAGATTAAGATCAAATTTTACAAATGACTTTATATTTGTGATCGGCGACCTCCGAAACACCATATATCGGCATCGATTTATTAATATTTTGGAATACTAGTCCGTCATATTGGATCCGCCATTTTGAATTTTTGGAACATCAATGGAAAATTTGTTATCAGAGATCTTAAAAACCCCGGTGCTTATGTGACCTGAAGTCGTTATGGCAGTGTTTTGATGGTTTCTAAGGTTTTATATCTGCCATCTTGGATGTGCCATCTTGAATTTTACAAATCTGACTGTGGATTCGTGATCAGCGGGCCAGAAAACCCCTCAATACGAAATGTGGCGTAAATCGGTTGATTTTTGAAAAAATCATCCGCCATCTTGGATCCGTCATGTTGTATTTGGTGAAAATTGGTTGGATTAAACAAAAAATTGAAAGTTTTCATGAAAATAGACTTTTTCGAGGTTAGGAACAAGTGATACATGTTGACTTAATTCAGAAGATGGCTTTGGATTCCGTGGGTTCATTTTTAATAGACAAAGAGGAGGATACGAAGAATTCTGGTTTTCCATTTTTTTTTTAATTTTCGTACATTCTTAACTGTTTTTTGAGGTTAGAAAGAAAAATGTGGTACGACAGCTTAATTTTAACACCGGATTTGTATTTAAGAGGTCAAAATACATCGGCAAGCATATATAGAATTTCAAAAATGAACTAACTTTTTTGGCGTGCGTTTTAATTTTTTTTCCTTGATGTTGAGAGCTTTCAGGTGTCATATTGGATCCGCTATTTAAAATTCCTCAAAGCGCCACTTTGCTTTTGAAAGCCTTTCACTAGATTTTGAGATCTGGTACGTCTTGATCGATCAAACCAATTTTTTTGTAAGTAGGTGATCCGCCTGGCGTGAAACATCCCATAGGTATATGCATAAATAAGTACACATTACTAAAAATCGTTGTAAGGAAACCTCACACTAACAAAACTAATATTCGAAAGTCTCAAGGTCAATATAAACCCGAAGCTAGATCTGTTACCTTGCCATTGATCCTGGAACTACTAGAATGTTCTTTACTTTTGGCTTTTACAATATGATGCGTATCGACGACCATTTGCCCGGAATATAACCCGGCATTAGTATGACCCCTTTTTATCAAGAAATTTGTACTGCTGCTGCTCCGTTTCTCCTGAACCCTCGGAAAATAATAAGGCACCTCCCCATGATCCCTCTGCATGGGGAGGAACATTCTTTGTTTCTCATCGGAATGGGTGCTCAGCCTAGACTTAATTTCGTGTTTGGGGCTTATAAAAACATTGGAAATACTCCGACAAAGCGACGTCCCTGTAAAGTTGCCAGAATCGCTGTTAGAACGAAACTGGGTGATTTTTTCCTCAGTTTTATTCGTTACGACAATGTCGACTAGGGCATCTACACCATCATCTATTCTATCTAAACTCTTACATTTTGATCTCTGCCTTGTTAGCTGCTTAGACACCACTGCTTTACTAGGAGACGCTTGGTAGAAATTAGGAATGTCTGGAATTGTCTGCTGTTCTATTTTTGGCGCATGTTTAAAAGATTCGGTCCTTTTAATACTTGTTCTAGAAGAGAGCCGTCGGCACTTTCTTGTATTGTTACTTTCACGTTTTGGTTCTTTTTCTATTTTCGGCAGGTGACATTTTGAGGCGCTCAGTAAAGAATCAGAACCCTCTTCAGAGGTGAAGGCAGTATCGTTCTCGAAAAACAACTCTTTATTGCAGATATCGTAGTCTTCTGTAGGCATGAACAAGTGAACTAAGCTTCGTGCTTTCCTTGGAGGTTGAGGATGTAAATTGGAAGGCACAATCTCGCATTCGTTGGTAATGGAATAATCGTCTATATCTAAGTGCATTTGAAGTTTCGAAGCTACTTGAGCTTCTTCTATTCTTTTTCGTTCGTTTTCTTTCTTCTTTTGTTCTTCTTTACGATAGGCTTCTGTTTCGGCGTCGTTGATTATATTTCTGAGCTCCTCCATTACTTCCTCGATTGTAGTCTCCTCTTCTTCTTCTGGCTGGGGTTTCTGTTTCAAGGGGACCCTTTCGCTTTTGCAGGCTGTACAGCTCATATACTGACGACTCCTGCTGTATTTCATCCTCCGGTGTTAAACTTCTTTCAGATGATGATATTCCTTCGTCTTCGGGTGTAGAACCATCTGAAATTTAGTGAAAAAATGATGAGTAAATAATAAGAGCAAAAATGACAGACAAAGCAGGTAGTTTGATAAAGTTTATTACATGATGAAATTTAGTACTTTGTGTCAGGTGTCGTCGTCAAAATCCCACACACTCCAAAGTCTAACAAATTTTCATAACGAAAAGTATAGTATACAGTATGCTCTATAAAGTGTGCATCGTATGGGAAAACTTTTTAATGACGACTTTTTTTGGACTCAAAATTTTTCTGAACACAAAAATATGTTAAATAAATAATTAATAGCCCGTCGCATGAGTTCTACAGGGTTCTAAGTACACTTTTGGGCAAAATTGAGATTTTTGCTGCAACTATGTAAAAATGAATTCTGCATGTTTGGGTGTTAAAAATATTGCTATTGGAGTAAAGATGGTGATATAATCATTATTCCATGTTCTAAGTACGTTCATCTCAGAATATTTTTAAAGTTACAAGGTTCTAAAGTGCACATCCCGATTTTTAACGAATTTTTGTACGAACGTGTTTTAAGTACTTTTTAAAGAAAATTATGTCGGATTATGATGAGTGGTCAGATTTTGCCAGCTATGTGTAATATGGTCTGAAACATTGTGTGGCAGAACCGATAATGATATTGCCAATGCCTTTATAGAAATTCTAAAAAAAGTATGTGCCCTACACCCTAACGTGAAAAAATATAATTACATGGAACGATAGTTGCGTTCCGCAAAATCGAAATTCTATTATATCTTTTGCTGTTAGTAGATTTTACAGCACAATCCTAATGTTGATAGTGTTACCATGAAGTACTCTATACCTAGACATTCGTGTATACAAGAAGTCGATAATATTCACTATAGAATTGAAAAGAAACTAAAGGTTTCAGACTTATGGTCTCCTTTAAGTTTAGTGCGCCTTTTACTTAAGATAGACCGGAGAAAACCTTTTCAAGTTACACAACTGAAAAAAAATACTTTTCTTGACTATCATGCTGCGTCCAAAAATTTTAATTATAAAAAAGTTGCATACACAAAGGTGAGAGAGTTACATTTTGAAAAGAATAAACCCTTTTCTGTACTTTACAAGAATGAATACAGTGATGATTTTACTTGCATAAACATTTTATCTAAAGCATCACCAGCAGATCCACTGTCAATTTTTAATGAAATTAACCTAACTAATAATCAACCTGTAATTCCAGAAGATAAGTTAAAGCATATAGAATTTTCTTATAAATGGAGAGCTCCGAGGATAAAGCATACATGAAAACGCTTTAGATGAATACCGTGAAGCGCAGATAAATTATTATTTATTTACAATTTGGTGTTAAATACACATAAGTGTGTTTACACACGTCAAAAAAGAACAAATTTTTTAAGTATATAAAAAAAAGGTAAATGTAGATACAATAAAACAAATTTAAATATACAATATATACATAGATAAAATTAGATGTAGATATAACATTTTTTGAGACACAACATACACATTAAAATACATTATGAAGTACAGTGTATACGACAGATAATATTTATAAAAACAAACAAAACAAACTATAATAATTACATTTCACTAACATTACTTAATAAAAACTGATTGGTGTCATAAAAAGCATTTCTTAATAAATATGTTTTTACCCTCCTTTTAAAATGATTAAAATTTAGATTCCTTATGTTTACTGGTAAGATATTATTGAATGAATAAAACTATGGTATACTGTTATCAAAATATTATGTGATACTTTTCCAGCCAAATTTCTAAGTAAATATATATGTTTCGAATTTTTTTACAAATATAATCAGGGTGTTTGTCCCATGATAACTTTGGGTCAAGAAATACACCGAGAAATTTTACAGTTGACGAATTAACAATTTCATCCATATTTCTAAGACTAAATATCATGGTCTCACTTTTAGATAAATTTAAACTAAGTTTATTAGAATTGAACCAGTCTTTTATGATCGATTGTATGTGCGGTAATTCGTTTAACAATTGATCCGGACAATTATTCTTTGTTATTATAGTTGTATCGTCCGCAAATAAAATACTCAGTGTATCCTCTTTGTTCAACATGTTAGGTAGATCGTTGATATATATTAAAAAAAAGCGTAGGACCTAATATTGAGCCTTGTGGAACACCATGATTAATCGTTTCCTTGGTGGATGTTTAATTGTTATAATGTACAAATTGCATACGGTCTTTTAAACGATGACAATAAGCTTATAGCGTTAGTAGAAAATCCGTAGCTTCTTAGTTTTTGTATTAAAATATTATGAGACACACAATCGAAGGCTTTTGTAAGATATAAAAACAGAGAATATACATACTCTCCATTTTCGAAACCCAAATTTATAGCTGTTATTAATTCGTAAATTAAATTTAAATATGTTATTTTTTTTTATTCTTATAACTTGCTAATATTTTTCAAACTCTGATAATAACTTCACGTACATTTAATTAAGTAACATCTATAAAAAAATTCAATTTCAGTTTTATTTAAATAGCCTTACAGGGTTACATGGTTCTAAGTACATATGTAAAACATAAAGAAAACACATTATTTTTAATTGTTAAATATTTTGAAGTTTTCCCTAGCAAATGGCTCAGAATTATAACACATTAGACCGTTCCAGTTGAAAATCGTCATTATATAAATCAAACCAGTACTTACATTCAACTAAACACTTAAAATTGAGTTCCTGTAAAATTATCCAAAATGTACTTAGAACTCTGTGGAACTCATGCGACGAGCCCTTAAAAAGTGTGTTTCTATGATATAAGTAAGAAAAGAACATTTTTTGTATTCACTTTTGACAACAAAGAGTATCCATCTATCCACAGCTTATTATAAATTGCGTCATATTCCCGAGTAGAGCAATCCAAAAAAAACCATCATCAAAGTTGGCCAAGCAAAAAAAGACATACCTACGTCTATTCTCTTATCATAAAATTTATAACCTTATTTAATTCTGGAGTGGGTACTGGAACCTTCGGCGTAGAAACAAAAAACTGGTCGTTTTCCACGAAACACCGAACTAGGTACGATACTTTTTTCGACGCGCGTTTCGCTAACTAAATTGGCATCTTCAGGAGAAGATTAAAACTAAATTCTAACCTACACACTTGCACTATTTATACTTAATTTGTTACCACGGTTCACTAAACTGTAACATATGTCTTTGTTTATCAGAGCAAACAGTGGACTGGTGGGTATCGGACCTTAATAAAGAAGCATTAATTTAAGAGAATCCTGTACAATTCCACGACTTTTCGTAGAGATACTGACAATTCGAAAGTTGTTTCGTTACCATATGAACCTAAATTCACCCGCGGACTAGATAAAGTAATTAAAAATATTAATATCAATTTGGTTTATAATTCTAGAAATAAAATACAGACGCTTTTGGGTAACCCCAAAGACAAAATCGACAATAACGAAAAGTCAGGAATATACGAAATATGTAGTAAAGAGTGTGATCAAAAGTATATTGGGCAAACAAAAAGATCTATTTTGACTAGATTTAAAGAACACATGTCTCATTTGAAATCTGATAGAACGGAAAAATCTTGTGTTGTCCAACACGCTTTTGACTAACATGACAACCATAGGATAGACATAAATAATTTAAAATTGATAAGAAATGTAACAAACAGTTGACAGTTGGATGATTTTGAAAGTTTAGGAATCATTAAGTGTAACAATAGTATGAATAAGGACAATGGTCCGATACCCACCACCCCATTATTTGCTCTGATAAACAAAGACAGATGTTATGGTTCAGTGAACCGTGGTAACAAATTAAGTATAAATAGTGCAAGTGTGTAGGTTAGAATTTAGTGTTAACCTTCTCCTGAAGATGCCAACTTAGTTGGCGAAACCCGCGTCGAGAAATGTATGTATTTCTATATAATATAAATGTAGTAGTTCGGTGTTTCGTGGAAAACGTCCAGTTTTTTTTCTTTTTTAATTATCAAGGCTGTCACATTTTGTGAGAGCCATTATTTGTTTTATAATTGTGACAGTCATTTGCCAAAAGTTTGACAACACTGTTTAGTTTTGAGCTTCGACATTAGCCGCTATTTCTATTTCTCTTGTTCATAGCCAGATTAGATGACGTTTTTTTTTTGGATGTCTACATATTATTCTATACTTAAGTACATATATTTCAAATATCTGTGGAAGAAAGTACTACGTATGTTATATCGTTGTAATCAGAAGAACTAACAGAATTCAACAAATAAAATTAAAATACAGGATGTTCCATTAAAAAATAATGTTCATTAAGTAAACAACTGCTTTTCAAATGTTTTTTCAATTGTTTTTTTGACAGCATGGTCTGAAGTGTAGTCTGAGTGGAGATTCTCACGACCTCACCTTGTACAGTGTAGTTATTGTATCTTGATTCAATGCATTAAAATTATTTATTTTTCAAGTTACCAAAAACCAAGTTGCATGGTCAATTATAAGTTTTTTTAGTGTTCAGGAAAAAAACAAATGACTCAATTTTAGAAGATATACAGCATGTAAAAAAATCGCGCATAATGCCTGTAACTTTTTAATAACCTTGTAGATGAAAGAATGGCCTGAATAAAAGTTTTTTATCAGTTTATTTGCCATGTTTATGGTAAATAAACTGATAAAAAAACTGAATGACATGAAATAATTTTGTCATTTCGAGTTTGATTGTTATGGAGACCAACTTTATTTTTTTTTTAATTAAAGCAGATTTTTATTTTTACTGTGCAATAAAAATTTAATATGGTTACGTCAAAAAAAAATCACAAAAAAAACACGTGTAAAGATAATTTTTGTAAAAATATGTAATTGCTTACTTAGTTATTTATTTTTTAAAAAAGAAACAACAAAATAGTAGGTAACGAATTAGGTGTTGAAAGTGACCTCCATTTCCCCTAAGCAATGTCCAAGCCGGTCCCTAAACTATTCAACTACATTTACTAGGACGTCTTCAGGAATGGCCTGGATTTTATTTGAAATTTTCTGTTTCAAGTCTTCAATATTATCTGGTTATTATGTCTGATTGACATAAACTTTTATAACACTAACTATAACCATATTTTAAATATCCCCACAGAAAAAACATAAGGAATTTAGATCTGGGGAGCGCGCTGGCCATTCAATTGCAGCTCTTCTGCCTTTCCAGATATATTATGTTTTTGCTAAGTATGGTATTTAAAAACACTAGATAACGTTCCTATAATTTAGCTATGGACACAGAACGGGTCCATAGTCCAATTTTATTCAAAAAGTAATGATGTACAATTTTTTATAAACAACAGTATCCTAACCTGTTTTCTTTGGCAGGAGTGTAGTGCTCTTTTCATTTTTCACGGATTTCAGAGAATGCACTTCTCCTTGAAGTTCACTACATCTCTCTTTCAAACACTGTTCCAGGGATATTAGAATACCCTTCTCTTCCTGTAAAATCTAAAAAATAAATATATTAGGCATAGGGCAAATTTGAAAATTTTGAGATAAATTACTTGAACTCTGCGCTCTAGTAAGAGGACTTTGTCTCTCAAATTGTCATTTTCTTTTTCTGCATTTTCAAGCCGTATAATAAGCCCCTCGACATCAATGTGTTTCTTCTCCCAGTGATCTAATTCTTCCAAAACAGATTCACTGGAGTTTATGTTGTTTCCAATGTTCTGAAATCAAATGTTTGTACAAATATGAAACTGACTATTACAAAACGAATTACTTTTTTTGATTATGGCAATATCAAACCCGGCCTGTTCTAACTCAGCCTGTATGTAGAGTCGCTTCTGAGTAGATCCTGCGGTGTCCAAAAATGTGTTCAAAAACCTCATCCCGGCTACTAACAGCTCCTTTTTGTCCCATCGCCGAACTGAGCATTCCCACCAGAAACCGAAATCTCACGGGTTCTCCAAATCTAAGTCGGAGTGTTGACATGGCTTCTGAGACTGCTGAATGTCCGTTTGTGGGAGGTTCGCATGCCTTAGTTAGCAGCTAAAAAAGATAGAATTCTGGTAAGAAATACAGGGATATGATTATTTTCTTTTTGTATAAATGGCTTTTTATCGGAAAAAAGATATTTTCCCCAGAATAGGGAAGAAAAATGAAAGTTTCCTATGTTTATTTTGACTTTTTACGCCATAATATAAAAAAATTAGCCCCCCCTCTAAGATTTTTTCAGACCACCTCCAGATTTTGTTCAGTCCCCCCTAGAAGTCAGGGCTGAATGAAGAACACATTGTCAGTGTCAGTACCTATATAGGTATAAACCGACCCAGGCCAAGCTGTTTTTCCTAGAACCAATGCAGTCAACTGTGATGCCGTAGCATAGGTAAATATCGCATACACAAGTATATTGCAATTACAGAGTCTAACAGACGCATACACCTCTATACGAGGTGTGTAAATTAAGTAATGACTCTGACAACGTAGCGCCCGATCTAGCAATACTGCGGAGACGGGACTTGGAAGAGCGGTAGGTTAACATGTAATGCAAATTCAGTACAAGTTTGAACTTGTTAGAGGCATTTGTATGTTGTTTGTGACTGTTTTTGTAAACCGATTTTTTCTAGTGCGTTTTAAAAATGAGTAACATTAATTCAGACTTTGACACAGGGCAACGGATACTTTTGCAAAACTTCAACACGCTTACGGAGACAAGAATGTTTAAGGAGAGAAGATGAACCACGCAGCGGAAGACCTTCATCTTCAAGAACCGATGAAAATGGTGATATAATACGAGATCTTGTGCGTTGAGGTCGTCGGTTGACGACAAGAATGGTCGGAGAAGAGTTAAATTTTAATCACACATCACAAATTTTAATCAGATTTTAACTAACGAATTGGTGATGCGAAAAATCTGCACAAAAATGGTTCCAAAAAACCTTTCGCAGAAACACAAGGACATCAGGAGAGAAATGTGTGAAATTGACTTTTTGGAATCGATTGAAAATGATCGCCACTTTATGGAACGTGTCATTACTGGTGATGAGATTTGAGTGTTTGAGTACGACCCGGAAACCAAGCGCCAAAGCATGGAATGGCACACTTCAAGCTCTCCAAAATCCAAAAAAAGCAAGAATGAGTATAGTCCTTCTAATTTTAATTGAAAATGATAAATACGCCTGGGGAACAAAAAAAGCGGTGCAACTTTATGATTCCATGGGCGTGCATATATCTTTTATAAATTCGAAAATTGTGAAATAATTTTTTTCATTCAAATCAATATAGGAGATTAAAATTAGCCTGCATACAAAACTCTTAATATTTGTAATATAATTTGCTGTAAATAATGCTCATTTAGCCAAAAATGTTACAATCTCAAAAAATTGTCTGTGTTAATAAACCTGAATACACATCACTGGCGCCTTAAACACATAGAATTTCTAAAGTCGTAAATCATTTTAACGACGTCGTAAAAATTTTATGGCACAGTGGACCGAATAAGTATTTGGATGTATTACATATAAAGCAATCCTATAGTATACTGGTCGGCATTTGCTAGTTGCCGGCATCGGTGTTGCTGGCATCGCGTTGCCGGCTTTTCAAAATTTTCTTAAGTATAGTAACATACATAAAGTTGTTTTAATTTATAATTATTTTTTTCCAGCAATTTTAAACGCTTTATTTTAATGCTAACTAATAAATTTATATCGATGTATTTTTTTTTAATATTTCCAAACTAGATTTCTAAGAACGTCACGAACTAAGAGTTTACTGAAGTATGAAGTATACTTGTATAGTGAGCTTAGCAATTTTACAAAATATATCTGACAACCTTGCTTTTTTCTACCTATTTTCAATTTAGATTGGAAATAGAGTAAGTCGAAGATCAAATGCATGCTGATTTGCTTTATTGATAGCCAGGGAATTGTCCACAGAGTTTGTGCCTCCAGGCCAAACAGTAATTCAACACTTTTACAGAGAAGTTCTTGAAAAACTTCGAAAAAGAGTCATGCGTGAGAGACAAATCATCAAGAACAACAGGATGTTGCTCAACGACAATGCGCCTTGTCACACAACCATTTCAGTAAACGAGTTTTTAGCCAGTAAAAACCAGTAAATGAGTTCCAGCACTCCTATGAGGAGTGGAAGAACCGTCTCCAACGCTGTGTGGCTTCATAAGGAAGTTAGTTTGAAGGAGACAATACTGAATTGTAAATTCTATTCAAATAAGAAAATTTAAAAAAATATCCATCTCTCATTACTTAATTTACACACCTCCTATATAATAACTCACCTGCAACGAGGTAATCTGGGACTTAACGTGGCTTATTACTTAAATGTCCATACATTTTCAATTTTATATAAATAGGTTAAGTTAAAAACTTCATGAATTTTACGAGTATGAGTAATGATTTTTAATTAAAAAGAAAATATCCTGACAAAGGTTGTAAAAAGATGTGCTATATTCTTAATACAATACGCGTGATTTAAAGCCATAAACGTAGGAAGGCAATGAAGAAAATCATGGAATAGCAATTAATTTTAACTTACGGTAAAAGTTAAGTTAAAGTTTTAAATTGTTTTTTTTTAATTCAGGTTTCACAAAATCCGTCTCATAAACCAATAGATACGACTAACAGCCTTTCAAACAATTGGTCGCCAGATTAAACTCTACTGAATGTTTTGCCTTGCTATTTTCTCAAAAGGTAAAAAAGGTACAAATATATACCCCAGAAGAATGAGGACCTTCGAAAACATATTTATTAATATGTACTATATATTTAAGAAATATGTTAAATAACATGCTCAATAAATATTCGTATATTCGCAAAAAATGAGGGAAGCAGGAAATTCCGAAAATTTGAATTGTTCTATTTATTTATTTTTTGTTTTTATTGACTGTCCCCGGTTGATTCAAAAGTATTAACCCTTGCTTGTATGTTCAGATATGATTATTTATTTTATAAACAGGGAAAATTTAATTTCGAATGTAAGCGCCGCTCGATTACACGGTCTGCGTAAAAAGTAATGAGACTAACTTTGTAAAAAATAAGTTATTGTGAATATCATTACAAATCATGAATACTCTTCAAAGTAAGTCCCTTGGCCATCCACGCACCTGCCAGCGATGTTTCCACGATTCGAAGACGGCTTTGTAGGCGGCTTCCGGTATGTTTATCCAGAAAGTTCGCGTTTTAGCCGCTTTGACGGCGTCCAGGGTCCCGCGGCAACGTCATTTGAGGGCGGTTTTAAGTTTTGGAAAAATAAAAATGTCTGGGGAGGGGGGGGCATCTCGGGACTGTAGGGTGGCTGGGGAATCGTTGAAATCTCGTTTTTGACGAGGTAGCTGCTCACCACGAAGCAGGTGTGACTTGAAGCATTGTCGTGGTGAAGCTTCCCATCGCCGGCCTCACTCGGTTGACTCTTTGTTTCAATCTTTTGAGCACTTCTCAATTGATTTCTGCATTTCGAATTTTCGACCGAGTTTTATCACTTATCACAGAGTACACTGAAAAGACGATGCTGCCCAAACAAGTGGTTGCAGACGACTGCTCAACCCGCCGTTTTGAAGCTTATACTCCCCACAAACCCGCCAGCTACGAGTGTGCCGGGAAGTACAGTTGCGTGAGGAAAAAATGAGTCTCATTACTTTTTATAAAAACTCTGTATTACTTTGTCGCCAACTAGTAGGCAGATTACAAATATCACCAGAACTCATGCGGTTATGATGCGAAAAAGTTGTGTATGACTATTTGTACACGGTGACGATCATAAAACGATTTATTTATTACATGTTTGCTGAGGGTACAGAACAAAGACAGTCAGTGGGGGAACGGTCTGGTGAATACGGTGGATGGGTCAGAACTACAAAACCTAACTGCAAGAGTTCAAGGCGTGTCTGTCGTGAAGTAGTATAACTTTTCCAGCCGCGGCCGCAGAACATCAAGCTGGGCGGCCAAATTGCGGTGTTGAGAATGCGAACCATCTTTTGAATGTTGCCAAACTAAGGGTGTTGTAGCCATACGCAGTCACAAGATTTCGGTGCTCTTCGATTATTTTATGGCTTAAACGAAATTCGTATAATAAAGCATATCGAATCTCACTTGAAGTTTAGATGAGTTTCATGTTGCGCATTACAGTTCCGGTCTGAGATTTAATGATGTTAACGCACATAAGTGCACGCTTTATACAGGGTGTCCAAAAAGTCTGGAAACACCCGAATAACTTCCAGGATATTATCATTTTTGGAATTGTGAAGGTCATTTCAGTAGTAATTTTCAACGAGGAATCCTATGATGACCTTGGCAATGACCTTGAAGGTTTTTTTGAAGGTCATCTTTGTTTTTTTAAATGGAACCCCCTTTTTTGACCTCGGCATTCGAAAGAGCGGAAAATTTACGTCCAAATATGCCCTCAGGTCATAGGTTAAGGGCGAACTTAAGAATAGGTAAGGTCCTGACTGGACGTACCTCTATCTAAAAAAAAAATAGATTGATGTGTCTTGGTTTTCGAGGTATAACCACTTTTGTAGAATTTATGAAAAATCGCTTCCCTAAGTCATCATATTTGTGTCACGGCTTCAAATAAAGGCCAACTGTCTATTTTATTGTTATATTGAGTTGAATAACACGCTAGTGGAATAAAATATAACATTTTGCAACAGTCACGGTACTAAAAAAAATTAGAAGTTCATTTTTCGGGTGTTGGTTATTCTCATCGCCTATCTTTGATTATTCACCCCTTATAAAAAATGTACTACATGAGACTTAAAAACTGTTGTTCAAAAGTTATTGCATCTAATGTAGATTCCAAAATGAAAAAAAGTGGTATCTTCAATTGTTAAAAAAAGATATTTCTATTCAATCATAGCAAGTCACCAACTTCGAAATAATTTTCTTGTGTGTGGATATAACGAAAAATAAATAAAAAAATCTTATTTGAGACCGTGGCCTAGAAATATTGACTTAGGGAACCGATTTTTCACCAACTTTACAAAAGTGGCTCTATTTCCAAAACCAAGGTACTTACATTTATTTATTTTTTTTCATCATATGGCTAATCAGGACCTGGTCTGCAACCTCTTTTCGGCTTGACGTTGCATTTTTGGGACACCCTGTATATTTTTGTTTAATTTGTCATTTTTCTATTACATTTAAATGTATCAATGTATTCGTCGACTTGTACATATATCTACTGTATATTTGCCGCTGATTCCAATCCCGTACTCAGAATTGGCCCATCATCATCTAGTTTTTGCCTAACCTCAAAAAAAGGCTCAAAATCAGCCGTCTTCGGTAATGGAGTTCAATAAAGGAAAAAAATAGTCAAAGGCCCCAGCTATTCATAACTTTTTTGGACTGGTGAAACTGAAATCACAGTGAAAATAGGTCTCCAGCCTCCATTTGAGTGCACTATAACCTCAAAAAAAAAAACAAGGACGACCTTTTATTCGTAAAAAAAAAGGTAATTTGAGACTATAATGATGACAAATATGTAGATAACCAGTGGGATTTTTGGTGAAAGTGAAATACGACGCTGGAATCACATTGTCAGTACTAGATTTCGGCTGATCACCCACTTATTGTGAGTTCACTTCTAAAAAAATGCTCATACATCAACCAGTCTTTGTACAAGCGTCAATTTTCGGTTATGATGTTCATAAAGACGTTACTCACAGATTTTTGGTAAGTTAAAACATAACCCCTGGTCGAAATTTAACTGTCACCACTGTGATTTACCTTATAGATCGTCTTGTCAATTGTCTTACTATAATAAAAATGCAAAATTTCATGTCAATGAACAAATTTTTAGTCTTGCGAAAAATGTCTTTATCGCTCTAGCTTAGGTCTTATCGTAGTGCCGTCTATCACTGAGAATGGGATAAAAACGCATTTTTCAAATGATGCAGTTTTCCCAATAGAATATGCTAAACCGAAACCGAGAGATTGCGACTTTGCGTAAGGAAAGTCACAGAGGGGAGAACGAGTATGACAGAGATTGGAAGAGAATCGTGACACAGCACTCGAATGGGTTTTGGATGCTACATCAAGAATCTGAGGGGAGGAGTTGATTTTTTCACTTTGTGGCGTTTTCTTTTATCCTCAAATGTCCTGTGCAGTGGTTTACGCGCTTTTTGAACCTTTCCCTCAGTTTCTCGTTCCAGCATCCAGCAGTAGTCTGCCAGCATGTTCACACCCCTTTTTCCTTGACACCTTCTTTCCATTTCCTTAAGATCCTGATGAAAACGCCCCCTTGCTCTTCACTATAGTTCCCTAAGTTTTAAGGAAAATAGTCTTGGTGTTAATCCAGAAAGTATAATTTTAAACTCATCAAGCAACCCAAACTTTCAAATTTTTTTACCATCTGCGCTACGGTGTCTCTGTAATTGAGGGCTTTGTTGTTCCCTAAGAAATGTCTGGGTACATTTCGAAAACTGATCCGGGCTGCATTCTCTTTGCTTGTCATCATCTCTCTTTAAACATGTTTAAAGACAACAATTTTGTATCTTACTTATCTTACAGGGCTCGAAGATAGATCAAATTAAAAAAACTAAATGCTCTAAAAGAGCTTTATGATGAAGTTATCGAAAAAATGTATTGCAGTCCGTGGACCTTTTAAAAGATAAGCAAAAATTTAGTTTTTTTACGGTTTCCTTATGATTACTCAAAAACTGAAAATTTTTAACTTAAGTTTCAAAAACTGGGAACTTGGAGCTTCAATTTTTTTCTCTGTGAAACAAACTACACATTTGTGATTTTTTTAGATCCCTTAATTTCTTTTTCTCTTAACCTTCCGTTCCTAACGTACGGTCTCTGAATCCGACGAGAATAATAGTCTATGATATTTTCCCGACTGTATTTGATTTTATCACACTGGCTGCCAAAGTGTACGGATATTTCTCGCCAAACAAGACATATCCGTGGCCAGTGGCGGTGCGTGATATTTCAGTTAGCCATATCTTGAAAACGACGCATGGGACCCACTTCACTTTTTAGGTGATGACTATACACCTCTTACAGAAAGGATTTATAGTGAAAAAACCGGCAGCAAAGTTTGCGAAAAAATTTTCAAAAACACTGGAGCACTCCCTGGGTTCTTAGTAACGCTCTGTGGGACATTTGCAGTATATTTTTTTTCATAATCTAGAAACAAATATATGGAGACGTTTTTCGATTTGTTGCAAAATATTTTTTTTCAAAAAGTTATGGCCATTTTAATTTAAATTTTATAGGAACATTTTGTTTCCCAAAATTAAAATGGCCATAACTTTTTGAAACAAAAATATTTTGTAACAAATCGAAAAACGTCTCCTTATATTTGTTTCTAGATTATGAAAAAAAAAAATATACTGCAAATATTCCACAGAGCGTTACTGAGAACCCAGGAGTGCTCCAGTGTTTTTTGAAAAATTTTTCGCAAACTTAGCTGACGGTTTTTTCACTATAAATCCTTTCTGTAAGAGGTGTATAGTCATCACCTAAAAAGTGAAGTGGGTCCCATGCGTCGTTTTCAAGATATGGCTAACTGAAATATCACGCACCGCCACTGATAATGACAGTACGTAAACAGTATAATGACTGTCATGATTTTATTATATTCATTTTATTATTGTTATTTTCAGTTGGTCGTACGATAGGTGCTTGTTTGGGCCACCACAATTTGTCCATTTCCTATAATTTTTTTGAATGTATGCACTAAGTATTTGCTCAAGCAATAAACGTATCTCAGCACCCTTCAATTTAGTTTTATTTGCCAGCATTTACGCACTATTAGCTTCCAAACCACCCGCTTAATTGTGAAATTGCCGCATGCGTTAAGATGGTACTTTTAAGTCGATTGAGTTTATGCTGGTTGGGGACACGCTGTATGAAACGTATGACTGTTTTGCAGCTAAAATTAAACTGTGATAGGGTAATATAATATGTACCTATATAATCAACAATTTTCGGATATTTCTTGCTTGCCGGTATTTCTCATTTTCTTATTTAGTATTGATTATACAGAGTAGTTTAAAAATTGTTTTGCTGGAAGTGGAAAACTTAAAAACCAGGGCAAGAATATTATTTAAGTTAATATATAAGTAACATTCCAAAAATATATAACATATCTAATTGTCTATGTTTGGAACAACGGTTTTTGAGTTATTTCACTTTAAATAATTCCTTCCAGTTACATAGCCGTGTTTGGCGATTTGAAGTAAAAAAATGAGACGTTTTGGCCACAATTTGGAAACAATTACTTTTATTTAATACATTAACACTAAACCTTCTGTAACTTGTATTTATAATACAATGTATAGTCCTTCTATTTTTAATTGAAAATGATAAATACGCCTGGGAACAAAAAAAAGCTGTGCAACTTTATGATTTCATGGGCGTGCATATATCTTTTATAAATTCGAAAATTGTGAAATTATTTTTTTCATTCAAATCAATATAGGAGATTAAAATTAGCCTGCATATAAAACTCTTAATATTTGTAATATAGATTGTTGTAAATAATGCTCATTTGTCAGACAATCTCAACAAACTGTCTGTGTTAATAAATCTAGCTGAAATACACGTCACTGGCGTCTTAAACAAGTAGAATTCCAAATGTCGTAAATCATTTTAACGACGTCGTAAAAATTTTATGGGACAGTGGACCGAATAAGTATTTAAGGAATGTATTAGATAATACAAAGCACAATGGTGCTTTGATTAATATTTTCCGACTGTATTTGATTTTATCACACTGGCTGCCAAAGTGTACGGATATTTCTCGCCAAACAAGACATATCCGTGGCCAGTGGCGGTGCGTGATATTTCAGTTAGCCATATCTTGAAAACGACGCATGGGACCCACTCACTTTTTAGGTGATGACTATCACCTCTTACAGAAAGGATTTATAGTGAAAAACCGGCAGCAAAGTTTGCGAAAAAAATTTTCAAAAACACTTGGAGCACTCCTGGGTTCTTAGTAACGCTCTGTGGGATATTTGCAGTATATTTTTTTCATAATCTAGAAACAAATATATGGAGACGTTTTTCGATTTGTTGCAAAATATTTTTTTTTTAAAAAAGTTATGGCCATTTCAATTTTAATTTTATAGGAACATTTTGTTTCCCAAAATTAAAATGGCCATAACTTTTGAAACAAAAATATTTTGTAACAAATCGAAAAATGTCTCCTTATGTTTGTTTCTAGATTATGAAAAAAAAAAATATACTGCAAATATTCCACAGAGCGTTACTGAGAACCCAGGGAGTAATTCAGTGTTTTTGAAAATTTTTTCGAAAACCTTGCTGCCGGTTTTTTCACTATAAATCCTTTCTGTAAGAGGTGTATAGTCATCACCTAAAAAGTGAAGTGGGTCCCATGCGTCGTTTTCAAGATATGGCTAACTGAAATATCACGCACCGCCACTGCCGTGGCTGAGACCGACGTTAGTAAGAGTGTGACACAAACTGTAGATAAGTGTATTTGTTGTAAGCTGTTTCCAGATTTAAGTAATATTATTTTTCTTAGCTTGGATTGTGTATTTTCTAGTGTGGCCTTTTTTAAGTTACGAGCAAGAACAGGATAGGTTACAACACCTCTGGGATGAAGTGGACACAGATTCTGTCAGTTTACCAAATGAAAAAATAGAAAAAACTAGACTAGAACTAGACTAAACTAGAAAAACTAAATACAGTTCCAATATGTGCAACAAATTCCTACGTTTAGAACATCTAAATGAAATATGCGCAGAATGTAGTCAAGAAATAGCACCCTAAATTTTATGTTTCCACTTTCCTATATGAAATATTGTTGTTTTAACATGTCTCACTTACATATATCTTGGTTACCTGTAGCAATTATAATGTATGTTAACAGAATTACATTCAGTTTGTGAGTAATTTTTTTTATTTTTCATGTTATGAAATAAAAGGTACTATTGAAATAGTTTCTTTTTTTTAAATGCCCTAAAAAAACCGCCACCTCAATTACTTTAGTATCAGGGTAACATATTTTTCTAATTTGTCTATTATCTGAATAGGAAGACAAAAATAAATATTTTTTTTTATTTTTGGCCTCTCGGACCGACGTTAGTATTTGTGAGAAACTAATTCGCCTTAATACCAGAAGGTTAAGGGGCTTTTTCCAACTCACCTGTAGTGCTATGATGCGTGACTTATTGACGTTGCTCATTATACAGATGGCTAGGGTGAAGAGACCGGCCGAAGTGGAAGTGAGCTTCCTCACGGCTTCCGAATAGCGTGCACAGCAGTTGAGCAGGCATTGCAGGCAGGACAACTCGTCCAATAGGGTCCTTCTTTTGGACGGACGGCGGCACCTTGCCCGCCGTTCCGTTAGCCCCGGGTAGACCATGGCCGCCTCCAGCGTTGGACTGGCTGAGCTGTATGGCTCGCAAGAGGTCGCAGAAGGAGGGTGATGCCGTCCAGGGGGTCCGCCACAAACTCCTGGACGAAGCTAAAAACAAAGAAAATGGTTAGGTTAATACAATTGTCGTATCGGGTGTCGTCCAAATATATGGCACAAACAATAACAGTAAAATTTTTGAATTGCCCAACACTCCGATCCTGATAAGATATATATCATTAAAAAGGGTTTTCAAAATGCTGTCGAATGGTACTAGTCCCAAAGTGCGGAAACGCAAGGTTCAAAAGTTACAGCCGTTCAAGATCGGAGTGTTGGGCAATTCGAAAGTATTTCCACAATAACTTTTGAATGAAAAGACATACGCGTTTTGGGTGGCCTATCTCGCAGGCGCTGGTCCAGTTAATTGCTCACGCGACCAAGTAACAAAAACACTTGTCGCGCTATCCAACAACTCTCACGAATTTCGCGATTGTCAATTCACGCAACAAAAGAAAAGGAAGGTTGCGCCTAACCAACGAGCTCGCTTTCAGGAAATTTCACCAACTTAATTTTTTTTTCTAATGGGGGTCAAAGAAAGAGGACCATGGAACCAAAAAGGGGATTTGAAGGGAGACGGATAACTCGAGGTGAGCTAAAAGGATTCGAGAATCCTCAGGAAAGCTTTCCTGAGGATTCCTCCCTGAAAGCACTCTCACCCGTAGGACTTGTTGGTAGATTGGTAGATTAGTGGTGGCCTTGGTGGATTTGGGAGCTCAACCAGCCATTGGCAGTGGGTGTAGTCAATTTCGAGACAACAAGTGGTGCTAAGACATAAATTTGAGACAAAACGACACCCCTCACAACCTCCAACAGGGGCGGAATCAGAGGGTGGGTGGTGGCCTCGAGGGGTATTTGAGCTATCAAAGGGTGAAAGCGAGTTGTGGCAATTTTAGACCTAAAGATAGCAGGCCATGGACATAGCAGACATTTATTGATCTGCCTAAGCAAATCAATAAAACATGAACTAATTTTGCACATACAATTACAAGGTTTATCAATAAAAATCTAAAATGTCGACAAAACTTCAATTAACGTAAAATCGGTAAAAAACTCCGCCCCCAAGTATTAAATTACCAATTAAAAAAAAAACACTATATCCGTTTAATTTGTCTCCCCAAAACAATATTTTACCAAAAAGCACCTCAACTGAGTTTACAAGATATTAATAACATTTTACATCTTCAAAGTTAATTCTCGGTTATTAATGCGCAAAAAGTTAAAAAACTCTCATACGGCTAAAAAGAAGAACCTTTTCGAACGAGGCGCCGCGCGAAAAGCTTCCTAGTTGAATTTCTTAGGAGGAGGGGATTGTTATAATTCAGTGGGGGTGGAACTGGGGCAAGTAGGTTCATGTTAATATTGAAATGAATTCAAATTAAAACAAAAGTTCATAATCACGCTCCAAATGAATGTATTCGGTACATATAGACTTCACTGTATAGTAGATATAGTTATTTTGTATAGGGTGGCCCATTGGGTCCACTGGATTTATTTAATTTTTTTTTTATATTTTCAATTTGGCAACACTAATGTTCGATACTGACATTTACAAAATTTAGTTCTCTTCACGAGCTCAAGCAACCACGTTTATTAAGCGAAACCGATCGCCAACAGAGGAGTAACATTTGCACACAACTTCTCTTCCGCAGTCGTCGTTTTTAATGGTTCAATCTTGTTCCCGGGGATGAAAAGTGAGTGCTTTATGTAAATCACAACCGTAAGCGCTAGTGGGTAGACGCGGATACTCCAGCACAATCGGTGCCTAAACCTGAAGTCCACCCGAGAAAAGGTGATGTCAGTTTGGTGGGACCTTCGCGGCGTGAATCACTGGGAGTTATTAGAGGACAATACTACCGTCACTATCATTGTTTATTATGTTCAATTCCACAATTTGGCGCTAAACTCGATTTTCTGCGGCCGCGGCTGGTCAAAAGTTATACTACTGCAGGATAATGCCCGTTCCCATGTAGCAAAATAGACACGCCTTAAACTATTGCAGTTAGGTTTTGAAGATTTACCCCATTCGCCTTAATCACCAGACCTTTTTCCCACTGACTATCATTTGTTCTGTGCCCTCAGCAAACATTTAATAAGTAATACCATCTGCACACAGCCATTCACAACTTTTTCGCTTCACAACTACATATGTTCTGGGAACGTGGTATCCGCAGTTTGCCTACTCGTTGACGGCAAGTTACAGAGTCGGATGGTTAATAAGATAAATAATCATATTTGAACATATCAACTAAGCTTAATACTTTTGAATCCACCGCTTTCTATTGGCCGCCCAGACCTTGCGACTTGCATTGATGAACTGATAAAAATGGTGTAAAAAAATAGAAGCAAACAGAACACTAGAAAAAAGGGAAGCGTAAAAACTGTATAAAAACGGAAAACTAGACTATCCTCCACAACATACCTGTTGTAAGTACCGAGGTGTCTAACTTCTTTGATTTGAGTTGTTGGGGTCTTCGGGGGTAAAAAGACTGTAGAGCGGTGGACTGTATGGGGGGGGGGGGGGTGAGAGAGAAGCTACTGGGCTATTTACTTCTTCCCGGGGGATCCACTTTACATTATTTATTACATTTAATACACATGTACTAAACACAAGTAACAAAAGGTTTTTAAACACAATAATACAACTTAGGCAGCCAAATACCGCATGTGCGTTTCACCAATCCTCTTGACATGATCATCAGATAATATAGAACCACAAAAGTATTTCCAGTGCGCGGAAGTACAGACCCAGTCTGCTCCATGTCCTGTTTTTGGAGTCGCTGAACACGAATCAGACTTCAGTTTTCCTCGCATACCGCTAGGTTTTTTCTAACCTCAAAAACACAAGCACAAAGCCAGAGAAGACAATTCTTTTTCTACGTTTTTCAACGCACTAAATCAAAATCTGAGGTCGGGATGCATTTACGACTAACATTTTTTTCCCTAGGAACAAAAATCCCTATGACGCTAAATCAGACATCATGTCATCCACTTGACGAGCTGTTGACTGTCAAGATGACTTGAGTACCAAAAAAGTTCTACCCGAGAACAAAATCGACGTGTCTCGACGAATTCAAAATATTTTGCGGTTTTCAAATCATAGAGGGTGGTAAGTTTGGAAATGAATACAGTGTATATTGAAATATGGTCCTTTACAAAACACTTACACTTTTTTATCACAAACTCTTGGGCTATAATGCCAAAGTGGTTGTCTCGGGTACAATGTCGCACCTACTTGTGAAAATTACAACCCGTCAACCTCCAAAACGTAAAGCATAACATCAGATATAGTAGCTAAGTGTAGTTAATCACTCGCTCCAGACATTCCTTAGAACACGGTCACCTTCGTATATCACCATCTGTTAATAACGTTAACAATAATAATTATACATAAATAACCTTATACCGTAGGTAATCATGTGTCTGCCTTTACAGAACCGGGTTGCAATTAAGACTATCGTATCGAACCGTGAAATCAATCAGTCAGGCTTTCTTGCCGCGAAGAAGGCATCACGCACAAACGAAGATCATCGGTTTCAGTAAAATATAATATTATTATAACCGTAAATTACATAACGCTATTATGTTAATTTATATTGTGTGCGCATTTTTGTCGTTGGCTGCTCCATCAACTATTATACGTCTAGTTTAGCATGACTGGATTCTGGAAGCAAAAAACTAGGAAGAGCCTTTAGGATAGCTGCTTTAATGATATACAGTGTGTCTCCCGTTTCAGGTTAACACCTTTCCTCCACTCCGTGGATGTGGAAGTACCTATTATTTACAAGATGGGTAAATTAAGTAATGAGACTGGCAACGTAGCGAGCAATCTAGCAACTAGAGACGGAACGTGGAAGGGGGTAGGTTAACACTCAATGCACCTTCAGCACAAGTTTGAACTTATCAGAGTCATTTGTTTCTTCTTTGTGACTGTTTTCGTAAACCGGTTTTTTCTGGTGCGTTTTAAAAATGAATGACTTTCATTTTGAGCATGGATGTGCTATCAGGTTTTGCTTCAGACTTGGACACAGTGCAACGGATACTTTTGCAAAACTTCAACACGCCCACGGAGTCAGTGTTTTTTCAAGAGCTCTAGGACTTTCGGTGGTTTAAGGCATTCTCGGAAGGAAGACAGTCTATTGAAGATGAACCACGCAGGGGAAGACCTTTATCTTCAAGAACCGATGAAAATTTCGATAGAATACGGATTTTGTGCGTTCAGATCGTCGGTTGACGACAAAAATGATTGAGGAAGAGTTAAATTTGGATCACACCACTGTACATCAGATTTGGACTAACGAATTGGGGATGAGAAAGATTTGTGCAAAAATGGTTCCAAAAAACCTTTCACAGGAGACATCAGGACATCAGGAGAAAAAAGTGTCTTGAATTTTTGAAATCGATCTAATATGATTCCCATTTTATGGAACGTGTCATTACCGGTGAATAGACTTGGGTGTTTGGGTATTACCCGGAAACCAAGCGCCAAAGCATGGCACTCTTCAAGTTCTCCAAGCCCAAAAAAAGCAAGAATAAGCTAGTGAAAGATCAAGTGCATGCTGATTTGCTTTTTTGATAGCCAGAGAATTGTCCACAAAGAGCTTGTGCCTTCAGGCCAAACAGTAAATCAACACTTTTACAGAGAGGTTCTTGAAAAACTTCTAAAAAAGGTCATGCATGTGAGACAAAACATCAAGAACTGGATATTGCATCAGGCCAATGCGCCTCGTCACACAGCCATTTCAGTAAACGAGTTTTTAGCCAGTAAAAACATTCCTGTGGTTCCTCAGCCTCCTTATTCGCCTGATTTGAGTCCTTGTGATGTTTTTCTCTTCTCGAGATTGAAAAATCACCTCAAGGGTGATTTTGAGACCATAGAAGGCATTCAAACGGCTTAACCGAGCAGCTGTAGGCTATTCCAGTATATGAGTTTCAGCACTGCTATGAGGAATGGAAGAACCATCTCCAGCGCTGTGTGGCTTCTCAAGGAAGTTATATTATTGAAAGAGACATTACTGAACTGTAATTCTATTCGAATAAAAAAATTGAAAATAATTAGTCTCATTACTTAATTTACACACCTCGTACAGCGTACTGTAATTATTGATTTGAGAAATGAAAATTGAGACAAAAAAGAAAGGTATGACATACTAAATGATAGAAATCAAACAATTCTCATAGGAAAGACGCAACATATTGGCTTTTACTCTACGATTACAATGGAACCTCATTACAGTATTTCATAAATATCGAAATTTATTCCTAGAAAGCAATAATTAATAATTAACTGTGAATTATTTCCATACATGCATACATATACATATGTATGCATGTACACATATAATTCTCATTCAATATATATACTAAAGTATCCCATTGAGAATTACGTTCTGTGTAAGTTTTTATGACATAAGAAACTGCTAAAATATCAACTTCGAAACCCTTAAGAAAAATTAATTATTGTATATTAAAAAATCTCAAGGAAATAACTCGTGCATTACAATCTGGGTATTATAAAAAATATACCGGGTGGTACAAAACTATCAAATAATGGCTGTAACTTTGTTATTTGCAAAGTTAAAAGAAAGTTCAATATAAAAGTTATTTTGTTCATTGCCACGTATGTTTTAAGTTTTTTAGTTTGTTGATATCTTCTTTTGTTTTGTTCCTATGACAACCAATTTTTTTTAAATGGCACCCATGTTTTTGATTTTCGTTATGAAAAAAGCATATTTTTCTCTATTCAGTCACATAATTTTGCAATTTTTGAAAAAAAAAATAAGAAATAAAAAATATTAATTACCATTTATTCACTTACAATTGAATAATTAATTCCACAAAACAAAAATTTAGATCAAATTAAATTTAAAGAGTAACAAAGGTAGACTAAATATAAAAAAAAAACAGCAAAACTAAATCAGATGTTCAAATTGAGCTCTGTTGACGGCCAAGCAATGACCTAAACGGTATTTAAATTCTACTGTAGTCGCTCTGTGTAACACCTCTGCAGGTATTCTGCGCATTTCAGCAGTTATTCGCACCTTTAAGTCCTCCAGATTACGAGGTCTTTGTTTGAACACACTATTTTTAACATGGCTCCACAGGAAAAAATCTAAGGGCGTCAAATCCGGAGATCTGGCAGGCCACTCAATAGATCCTCTTCTGCCGATCCACCTATTTCGAAAAACATGATTTAAGTATTCTCTAACATGTACCGCAAAATGTGGAGGAGCTCCATCTTGTTGGAAGAAAATTGTATTGTCAATACCTCCATTTTCACCCAGAAATAAGGCTGTGATCGCAGGTATGACCTGAGTTTGTAGCAGTTCAACTGCTACAAACGATGCTGATATCGATCAGCGGTAAGAGTTTCATAAAAAAAATGGGCCTATGAAAATCTCTTACAATGCCTGCCCACACATTTACTTTTTGAGGATATTGTGTGTACTTCTTGCACCCAGTGTGGGTTCGCTCTCGCCCAATACCGACAATTATGTCGATTTAATGTGCCGTTTAGCATAAAGGTCGCTTCATCTGAAAACACAATATTTGAAGCAAAATTCTCATTTGCATTACATCGTTCCATCGTGTACTCACATAAATCCATCCGTCTATCAAAATTATCTTCATTCAATTCATGTATTAATTGAAGCTTATAAGGATGCATTTTTTTTTTTTAAAATTCTAAGCACAGAAACATGGCTAATTTCTAAATTGTCTGCGATTTCCCTCGTTGACACTTGTGGCGTTTCTTCAATTATCAACAGAACATTTAACGCTTTTTCCTCACTTGTTGCTGATTGCGGTCTGCCAGTTCTTTTCACGTCTTTAACGTTACCAGTTTATCGAAATTTTTTAATTAGTTGAAAAACTGTTCCTTGAGATACAGGAATATCTGGGTAAATTCCGTTGAATACAGTACACACTTCGCTTTGAGTCCTCTTCCTATTTCCGTACCCATAAATCATTAATATTTCAATACGTTGTCTCTCACTCAAATGTGCCATGTCTTCAAATTTAATAATGTGCAAGAATGTCAAACACAAACTTTGCTTTAAACCGACAATAATTATTTATTCTTTGTTTGTATTAATTTAAATGTCTAATTTACATGGCAATCTTTAGCAAAAGTAATGTTTCTGTTTTAAAACTGCATGAATTTTTTCCCTTATTGACGAGTGAATCATAATAAGTAATTTTTTCTCTTTTTTTTCAAAAATTGCAAAATTTTGTGACTGAATAGAGAAAAATATGCTTTTTTCATAACGAAAAAAAAATTATGGGTGCCATTTAAAAAAAAAATGGTCGCCATAGGAACAAAACAAAAGAAGATATCAACAAACTAAAAAACTTAAAACATACATAGTAATGAACAAAAATAACTTTTATATTGAACTTTTATTTTAACTTTGCAAATAACAAAGTTAAAGCCATTATTTGACACTTTTGTACCATCAAGTATGTATATATTCCACAGCGTTTTAAACGTTTTAAGGATTTAAGAATGACAACATGCTTCTTAGCTTAGAAAGTCTACCTATAGAATCTCTATTTAGTTTTACAAATATTTAGGGTCGGCTGATTGTGCCGCAGGTCACGCGTGCGACATCGATTTCTAGCATTATTTATTAGTTTGTTCGAGGTGTTTCTGTCGTCGTCGTCGGTATTATAAGTTAACAACAAAATATTACACGTGCCAACGCCTTAAAACTACCATTTGCTGAATAAATCAATCGGTGATTTCGAAGATTTAAAAGGTATATTTGATGACGGCGCCACCGTCATGTGTAGAGTCTGCAAGAAAAAACTAATGCGTAGGGACAAACGCGATTGTAGCCGTCACATAAATAGTGTGAAACATAACAAATAATCTGGTATTCCTTTGAGAACTCATAGAATTTTTCGTTTTCTGTCAGAGTTTGTATTCGAGTTACATTTAATGTTAAGTGCCAGTGAGGTACCCCTGAATGTACTCGATAAACAACCATTTCGTGAGTTCTGGAACACATACGTTCCAGAGATCTAAGATCCAGAGAGCCGTTACCAGATCGTACAACGTTACGTAACTATCTAATGTATAAAAGTGCATTAAAAAATGCACGGGTGTGGTTATGTATTGACGAGACATTTCCAGCAAATAAAAGTTATTTATTTTTAACTGGCTTATTTATTGCGTCACATATAGCTTGTAGCAGCGAATTTGCTTTGTCCACTACTTGTAGGGACTGTTCGGCTGCTATATTTCAAAACACAGTAACTGTTATTTTCAAAGTTTTGAGTAAATTAAAGAAAACTTTAAACATACAGCTCTCGAACTATTAAAGATCTTTAAATACAATTTTAACAGTTTAGGATACTATAATTGCAAGTTATTCTATACGTAAACAATAATTTAAAGATTCTTGTGTTTTTTCAAAAAAAAAATGCAGTTGCTGTGTTTTGTGAGCAGAGTGAGCAGAGTATATAGTAAAAGCATTGTATCTGCACATAATATTTTCATTTTGATAATAAACGAAACATATTTAAACAACAAAAAAGTGAACCATCTAACTAAAATATATTTTCCAATTCACAATAACTGCCACATACTGTGTTACGTGTAAATTTTTGTAAAACATTATCTTCTGGATGTTGCTTCCAATACACAGTAAGTACCACATATTAGGTTTCGCCTATATTTCACTATTGAAAAATAGCCTTTGCTGGGTTTTGGCGTAGAAAACCAAAAATTGTATTGTAGATACTGTGTTTTGCCGAAATATATGTGCGTAACTATGAAAGATATTTGTTTTCTGGGTAGTGCAATAGACGCGGAATAAACACAGTACCTGCTCGGAGTAAAAAATGAATTTTTGAGACAAATGTTGGATACTGTGTTTTGAAATGTGGCAGCCGTGTTGACGCACTATTCTGTAATTTATGGTGTCATGCAAACCTTTATAGTTATTATGACTAGTTTTTAAAGCAAACGTCTACTAACAGCAGAATGGCACCACCATCGGTCATAAACATTACCGTCATCCGAGGATATATAGGAAAATTTTTGTGGTTTTTGAGCCATACTAACTCAACTAGTATGACTATTGTCTCAGAATAAAAAAGTGGTAGACGCGAGTTTGATCTTTCCATCACAATTCCTAGTTCAAATTCTTAAAAAGTACTGGAAATATTTTAAAAGTAACGCCTGCTTTACTATTAATACGTGTTAAATATCAATTCTGTGAAATATGTAGGTAGAAACAATTTTAAAGGTTTTTCAATATAGCAGATTTTTAGAAAATATAATTGTAAATTTTCAATTTTCTCAACAACCGTTCACGTTAGGTATAAACTTCCTTATAAAAAATACTTCCAAAATTTATTGTAGAATTGAGATATAATATATAGTATGGTCCATTTAAAATAAGAAAGTTAATAGCGATTTCCTGTATAATCAGAGGTGAAAAAAAAAACATTATTAAAGTTGGCCGAGTAAAAAAAGACGTACCTACTTCTATCTCAAATTTATAACTTTATTCAATTATCAAAGCTGTCACTTTATATGACAGCCATTATTTATTTTACAATTGTGATAGTCACTTGTCAAAAAGTTTGACATAACTGAAAGCTTAGACATGACCGCTATTTCTGTCTCTCTGGCGTTCATAGCCAGATTTGATGACAATTTTTTTTTAGATGTCTCGTTATTTTCATTAAATTCATAATGTTCCAAAACCGTGCACATCAATTTTCATAAAAGTCTTCTGAGCCTATTCCCATATCTAGATAACTTGTCTAGTGTCTCCAATAATGTCTAACTTGTCCCTGTGTCTCTAGATAGTGTCTCTAAAAGGTCCATACAAAATCCCACCACATTTCTGGGCTCAAATTAAGTCTATTTAAGGCAACTTACCTATTTAAGGCATATACCGTGTTGCTCCGCTTGGCCGCTACGAGGCGCCAAAATTAAACTTCTGAGATGGTTTTTGCTAATAACTTCAAGACCATTGGGGCTATTTAGCTGAAATTTTGTACAATAACATAGTTTTTAGTTGCGAAAGCAACGATCCTCAAATCACCACCGAAATTAATCCATTGGCGGATTTATTTGAGATTCCGTGTTTTAGACCCTCCCAAGTTTCTACGCTAATGAAATTAAAGACTTGTTGACATGAAATTTCGATTAAATGACTAACTTGCTACAAAAAAGGTACTCTTGATAGAAGTCGATAACTCTCATGGTTTAGGAGAAATTCGCATTTCAAAAATTACGCAAAATCAATGAATTGATCTAGTTAAGATAGCGTTGAAAATGAATTGTCAGTTTTCAATTATTTGTTTTGCCAAGTGTCAAATTTTTTCTGCTGTTTCTTTCTTTAATTAATTATGGCTGCACAATTCAGTAATGAAGAGTATACCGATATGATATTAGTTTATGGGTTTTGTGAAGGCAATGGGCGTTTAAGTGTCAGGGTGTATGGGGAACGGTTTCCAAATCGTCGTTTGCCAAACCACACGACATTTAGGGCAGTCGTAAGACGTCTTCGTGAGACTGGTCCATTTGCTGCTAGAACTGCTGATTATGGAAGGGAACCGTTTTTTAAGGAGTGCTGACGTTGAGGAAGAAATTTTGGGTCGCGTTGAAGCAGATCCAGAACTGAGCACAAGAGGAATAGGTGCGGAAATGGAAATTTACAAAGATGTTGTTCACAGGACGCTCAAGGAACAGTTACTTCACCCATATCATAAGACGCCAGTTCAAGATCTTTTAATTCAGGCTCCCGGATCGCGTATGATTTTTTGTCGGGCAGTGAATACGCAACGGCAGTTGAATGAAAACTTTGCCAACATGATTTTGTTCACCGACGAAGCGTGTTTTATAAGTTTTATCACTAACTTCCATAATGAACACGTTTATGCAGATGAAAATCCACATGCTATCAAAGTTAGACATTTTCAATATGAGTTTAGGATCAATGTCTGGGCTGAAATTATCGGCAATTTCATAGTTGGTCCTGTTATTCTTCCACAACGATTAACAGGTGACATTTATTTGCAACACCTTCATAATGCGGTTCCTGATCTGCTGGAGGATCTGCCTTTACAACTGCTGAGGGATATCTGGTTTATGCACGATGGGGCCCCTCCACATTTTCAAATTGGAGTCCGAAACTACCTCAATCAGCAGTATCCAAACAAATGGATAGGTAGAGGAAATGATGCTCCAGTAGCTTGGCCCCCACGGTCTCCAGACTTGAATCCGTTGGATTACTTTTTTGGGGACATCTGAAAACAATTGTTTACAAAACACCTGTAAATCATGAAGAAGAACTCTGGCAGCGCATTCAGGTTGCAGTTAATGATTTAAGGAATGGCGAAGAAATTATGCGAAGTAATTTTCAATTTCCTACGTCGTGTAGATGTTTGTATGCGTGTGAATGGTGAACATTTTGAACAATTATTGCTGTAAAAATAAATTTTTAATTAATCTGTCCCCATGAAATTTGATTTTACACGAAAAAGATCCCTTCAATTGACATCTCTGTGAAGACAATGTCGGGCGATAGTCATGTGTGATTTATTTTTGAAATGCGAATTTCTCTTAAACCACGAGAGTTATCGACTTCTATCAAGAGTACCTTTTTTGTAGCAAGTTAGTCAATTAATCGAAATTTCATGTCAACAAGTCTTTAATTTCATTAGCGTAGAAACTTGGGAGGGTCTAATCACGGAATCTTAAATAAATACGCCAATGGATTCATTTCGGTGGTGATTTGAGGAGCATTGCTTTCATAACTAAAAACTATGGTATTGTAGAAAATTTCAGCTAAATCGCCCCAATGGTCTTGAAGTTATTAGCAAAAAAACTATCTCAGAAGTTGAACTTTGGCGCCTCGTAGCGGCCAAGCGGAGCAACATGATATACAGGTAAGTTGCCTTAAATAGACTTAATTTGAGCCGAGAGATTTTGTATGGACCTTTTAGAGATACCCGTATGTGTACAATTTTTTTTATGTAACTCGAAATCACCATAACTCGAAGTAATTTTATAGTCCCTTGAAATTCAAGTTATGGAGGTTCGACAATGGTGTGTTATAGAAGGAACTTGTTCTTTTGAAGAATTTCTTATACGTAAAACACAGCGAGTTCGCCAAGAGGTTTGGTAAATACCACGAACGTCATGCAAATGTTTCCAGTTCGACTAACAAACGAGGATGTTATATCTTTTAATCTAAGTCGTAAACTTCCTAATTTGCTAAAGAATTTGAGATCCAGATTTTTTTGTAACATATTATGTGTGTGTCAATGTTCTGCTACTCTGAAATCAGTAGCGTCTCGTATCTTAATGAAAGTATCATAATGTATTTCTATAATGTCGTAAAGAGTACGTAACTTTCTGAAAAATGTAGCTTTCAGTTTCCATGTGTTTTAAAATATTCCCTATCACACAGCACAAACAATATATAAATAAAAAATAGCTTCTTGAAAGGTTGGATAGAAGATCTTCCATAGATGATTTTCATTAGACAATTTGGTATATAACGTACTAGGAAACTGCATTTATACAGTAGAGAGTAGATATATAAAAATATTAAGGACAGATAAAGTGTTTATATAAGGAATAATTTACGACAAAGTACGTATGTACTTTGTCGTAAGTATTTTCAGTTTCAACTAGTAAAACAGAAGAATATAAGTCTACCTGAAGAATATGCAAACCGTGTAATGTTACGTTCCTCAAAATTCACTACTTTTACCGAGATAATATTCGGGCGTGTAGTGAAGTGATTAATGAACAATTTTGCAAGAACAACAAAAAAAATGTGTAGGTATAAGTAAGTTTTTCAATAAAAAATAAACAGCTAAAAAGTATTCACCAACGAATTACAGCATCGTGATTGATTATATACACTTATTTACTCGATGAGGGACACTCTAAATAAAACGATCAATGGAATGTGAAGCCGAAGATCATTGATATTGTCTGGGGGGTTGGGGTAAACGACCCAGTCTGGTACCTATCATATCCCAGACATGTTCGATAGGTGAGAGATCGGGAGAAAACGGAAACACATGTACATAAGCATATTCCAAAAATTATATCGAACTCTTACCGTGTGTGGGCGGGCATTATTCTGCTGAAAAATTGGGTAAATTAATCCCCGAAGATATGGAACTACAACAGGTTCCAAAACATCAGCTACGTAACTAGCTGCATTCTAATTGCTCCGAATGAAAACTGAAGGTGACCTACTACTAAAACATATTGCAAAACATCACTCCACGTGTAAGGACAGTAGAGCATTCAACAAATAGCTAGGCAGTACGGCGTTCAATACGTTCTCCATGGAAATGTTTCACCCTTCTGCGTCCATCATGAGCTCACAAACAGAATCTGGATTCGTCGCTAAATACCACATAATGCCGTTCCTGTACCCAACGCATTCGTTCATTACACTATTCCAATCCGCGAGCACAATGTTTTCCCACAGCTCGTGTTGTGGAAAACCTGTTTCTTACCGCCAATATTCTCAAATGACGTTCTTCGCGAGCTGTAGTCCTTCTAGGACGTCCTGATTCTCTATAACCCTCATGAACATATTCTTAAGACTACCTGCTCCAACATCTTAAAATAGTTGTCACGTTGCGGTCTACACGGTTGGCAATTTTCCTCCTCAAGAGAAAATCCCGGCTCCCTCAAGCAACAAACGTTGAAAATCACTTAAATGATGACAATTTTAAATTTGTCCAATTATAGGGATCGTAAATAATATTTATAGAAATGCAAAAGCATGACTGACAATAATGTATTTAGGTATATTTAGTAAAAACTGATTCAAAACATGCAAATACCAAAATAACGTTAAATTGTATAATCATTTGTTAGTAATATTAAAGTACATCTTATGTGAAAGTTTCCAACAGATTGCTTAAGTAATACTGGGTGTTGCGGATTTTATTAAAATCCGTATATACATATTAAAATATACATTTTAAAATTAACACAAATAGCTTATGTAAACATATGTCGTAAAAAGCTTAGTTTTCGAAATACAGGGTATTCAAATTAAATTTTTTAATTTAAAATTTTTTTAAATTTTAAGAACATATTTTTTTTAAATATCGTTCATATGTTTCAATATATTACATTAAAAGTTGGTATACGGAGGTTTTTTGGTATGAGAAACCCTACTATGAACATCGTTTCACTGTAGCCGTTAGAGGACGCTCTGTATAGTATTGTTTACGAATAAAATGATCATTACTTTTTTCTTAATGTATTTTATGACTTAAAAAATATCCTGTGTTTTTATAAACAAAAGAGGCGCACTTGTCAAAATCCGCTAAAGTTTCTCGTTTTTGAGATATTTGGAATTTTATTGTTCGATGCAAACTTATTTATTTTTGTTTATACTGTACTTAAATGTTAAATGTAATATTCGTTTTATCGTGTCAAACTACAATTACGAGGGTGAGTCAAATATGAACCGGAATTTTCATTTTTAAATTTATTGGTACAGTATATAAACATGAAAATACATATTATTTTTTTACATAATCTTCTGCTTTTGTTATGCATTCTTCTCAACGGATTGGAAGTGTTTTAACGCCATCATCATAAAAAACAGCAGCGTGTTTCCAGCCAGCTGCGCACGAAAACCTCAACACTAGCGTTATCGACGAATTGCTCACCTCCTAGTGCTTCTTTCAGTGGTCCAAACATGGGATAATCACATGGGGATAAGTCAGGATAACAGGGAGTGTGTTCCAGTGTTGTCCAATGAACTGCCTCCAACTTTTGGCGTGTCAGATTGGCTGTTTGGGAGCGGGCATGGTCGTGAAGCAGAATCACGTTTCTGATCGTAAACTCGTGTCTTTTCCCCCGATACGTAGCCTTTGTCGCATACAATAGCTGACAATAGTAGGCAGCAGCAACTGTACGACAGTTATGAAGAAAGTCGATGTACAAAAGTTCTTTGCAAAGTCCCAAAACACTGTCGCAAGGAACTTTCCAGCTGAGAGGCAAATTTTTCCTTGACTCCAATGCATATTAGCTTGTTTTGATTCAGGGGTGTAATTGTACACCAAGTCTCATTACATTCCCCCTTTAAACTTTAGAAAAGGCGCTGAGAGATATCAGACGTTGTTGTTTTTATTGTTTAGTCAAAAGACGAAGCACCCACCTAGCGGAAATTTTTCTATAATGATTTCCGAAACTTATCCCGACCTGAGCTGCAATTTCTCCAACCGTCACCGTCATCCGTAAACGGCAGTCATCCTCCAGAAGGCGCCGAACAGTGGCAATGTTTCGCTCATTCACACTGGTCCGAGGATGACGATATCAAAAGTAATTATATAAAAAAAAATTCTCAAAGTTTTTGTATCAAAATCTTTTTCCGAATTATAAGATTTTTTATTTTTTACTTTCTAATTTATTAATTTCACGAAATTTTAGATATTCAAAACTTCAAAATTTTCATTCAAAATTCTTGCCAAAATTTTAAATTAAAATTTCTTTGAATTAAAAATTTTTCCAAAATTGTTAAATTTTCAAATTTTTGAATTGAAAATTTTTTCCGAAAATTTTTATTTGATTTTTTTTAATTAATCAAATTTTTATTTATTTATTTCTGTTTTTTATTTTTATTTTATTATATGATTCTATAATCCAAAATTTTGTATTTCGATTTTTTTTTTAATTTTAAAATGTCAATTTTTTTTAACTTTTTTCAATATTATAAATTTTAAATTTGGAATTCTGTGTTTTTAAAATTTTCTTAATTAAAATTTATCGTCTCAAAAATTTTTTGAATTCCAAAAATTTCTTGTTTCGAAATAAATGTTTTTTTTGACAATTTTTTTAATTCTTTTTTTGTTCAAAATGTTTAAATTCAAAATTTCTGTTAAAGTACAGTTTCGTTTCCGTTCCAAGTTTTTCAATGTAATTTACAATTTATCTTGAAGGTTATTGATTTAAAATTAATTCATCAAGTTATTTATTAGCTATTCCTATTATTTTTTTCCGCAAAATTAAAATTATTTCAAAAAAACTTAGTGTGGTCCATTGTAATACGTTTGAATTAATAATGTAATCATTTCAAAATGCATGTAGAAACATTCCGTAGTGACATCTATGGTACCACAATCGTACCATTAATTTTAATTAAATATACTCTAGTGATAAGAATTCTTTTTTTTTTTATTTATATCGGTAAAGAAGAATGTCATTTACCGTCGTTCTATGCATTGTATACACTTAACCTGCAAACTATTCTAAATAGTTTTTTTTTATCCTGATGATTCTAGTCAGGACATTAAAACAAAGTTATAAAATAATTGTATTGTCATCAGTCCTTGACCCCTGTGCAAATTTTCAAGCTGATCAGACCTGTAAATTGGTAAAAAATACGCTGAAAGATTCCGTTACATACCTACATACAGGTGAAGCTAATAAAAGCGTGTTAATAATTAATAATAATAATAAACAGGATTTCTAATCAATCGCGCTCGCAAAATTATCTTTTCCTCAGCTTAAAAAAATTATCTCGGCTCTCTGAGGACGTAGGACCTTCATTTTTTTTTAAATGCGTGTTTTGAATGGCACTTTTCAAATATGCAACGGCCAAAAATGTAAAACCAAAATTAAAAAAAGTTATTCGAAAAAAAACCGGTTCGAAAAGTAATACAATTTTACAACGCATTTTTTTATGCAAAAATTAAATAAAAGCGATTTGGTTTTTTAACAGCATGCAAGTACAAGTCCGCGAATAGAATGAGCCCACGATCGTTTCTGTACGATCATTTTTGCCTCTATAAAAAGCTGATTTTTGAAAACGTCCTTTTTTTTTTTATAAAATCGTTATAACTCGAAAAAAATAAAACTTTTTTGAATTATTGAAAAAAGGGATCATTTTCCGCTTGTCTTGGGCTATATCTGTAGTTAACAAGAAGTCTGTTCAAACAAAATTGGAATTTATACAGCAAAAATACGAAAACGCGAATTTTGACGTCTTTTTAAATTTTTCTCAAATGTTTATGAACCGATTTTTTTTTTCGCTCACATCTCATTCGACGCGCATTTTTAAGACCTACAACTTTCTAATTTAACTTTCCCGTGTAGGACTTGAAACTTTTTTTTTATTTGCAAAAAACCGTTTTTTTTTGACCTTTGAGAATTTTTTTTGGTTATGTTCGCCATTAAAACTCGCAAAAAACGTTATCTTTCTTAGAATTTTCTTCTCTATACGACCATATTTTTTGTTTGCTGATAACAATTAGTGACCGGTTTTCTCCCCGTTGATTGGGCTATACAGGGTGAGTCAAACTTAACGCGACAAACGAAAGGTACGGATAGGGCATGTTATTCTAAGCAAAAAAGTTCTAATAAACATGTGTCCGGAAATGCTTCCTAAGAGCGCTACGGACGTTCAAAGATGGCAGGCCCAAATTGATTTTCTTGCCTTTTATTTCAAAAACTGCTCGAAATGTCCACCGTCATTTTCAATGCAAAGTTGACATCTGCGAATGACTGATTGCGCGGCTGCACGACACTCCGCTAGTGGTATTTCTTGGGCAGCTTGCAAGATCCTCGCTCGGAGACTAGCTTCGTCGTTGACGGGCTCAGCATAAACTTTGCTCTTCATTCTGCCCCAAACATAAAAATCCATAGTGGTTAAGTCCGGGGAACGCGGAGGCCAAGGACGGGGACAGTCTCGACCGCGACCAATCCATCTCCCTGAAAAATGGTTGTGAAGCCATTGCCGCACTAGTAGAGTGTAATGGGCTGGGCAACCGTCTAACTGGAACCACCTGTTTGCTCTATCAATTAGAGGCATGTCATCTAATATTGCTTCAAATTCATTTTCCAGGAAATGAAGAAAGGCCGGACCATTTAGTCTTGGAGGCAAGAAATATGGACCAATGAGTGTATCGTCGCATAACCCCATCCAAACGTTGCACGAAAATTCATGTTGAAAATGTTGTTCTTTTACAGCATGCGGGTTTTCATGGGCCCAAATATGCGCATTATATTGGTTAAAGATACCACTACGGGTAAAAGTTGCCTCGTCCGTCCAAATCACCTTCCGATAGTAAGAAGCATCGTTTGTTATTTGTTCCAAGAACCACTCTGAAAATTCTCTTCTTCGAGGTAGGTCTTCAGGAAGCAAATTCTGAACTTTCTGCAAATGATAGGGGTGGCGACCATCTGCTTTCAGAGTTCGGTTCACAATGCTCTGGGAATAGCCTAATTGCAAAGAACATCTCCTCGTGCTACTTGAAGGTATTTGATCGAAGTGTTCTAGGATATTTTCTGTTCTTCGATTATTATGAAGGGGTGCAAAAATACCGTCTGCTCGCGATTTCGAAGAAGTTGTCCCAGTTTCTCTTAATCGTTGAAATGTTCTAGTAAATACCGCTTTGTCGGGCACTCTTCTCATTGGAAATCTTCGGGCGTACTCATTCACAGCAGCGCGCGCATTACCATCACAGTACCCGTAAACAAACACAATATCCGCATATTCACTTGTAGTGTAGGTATTTGGCATGTTTCCGCAATTTACTCATAAACTAGCTTAAAATTAGTGACAAATTGAATTCAATCGACACGTCAAACAAGGCTGTCAAACAAACACTTTCAATTGTTATCAAGGCCTGCTTCTCTTTTTAATTAATAAGGCAGCGGAGTGAATTAATCAGTCATTCGCAGATGTCAACTTTGCATTGAAAATGATGGCGGACATTTCGAGCAGTTTTTGTAAAATTTTAGTTTGTTTTGTTACGTTAAACCAATTATTTTAAGCAGTTTTTGAAATAAAAGGCAAGAAAACCAATTTGGGCCGGCCATCTTTAAACGTCCGTAGCGTTCTTAGGAAGCATTTCCGGACACATGTTTATTAGAACTTTTTTGCTTAGAATAACATGCCCTATCCGTACCTTTCGTTTGTCGCGTTAAGTTTGACTCACCCTAATAATGGATTGCGTGACCTGAGGGTGAACCTCTTGCTTACTGATTGGGATGCCAACTGAAGAACGGAGCGGGGTTGGCAACTCGGTAGATGGCGATTATGTTGCCAGGGCCGTAAAATTATAGTACTTTCCAAGAAATTATCGTACATCATATTCACAATCGTCAAACATTAAAAACGTATTAAAATACTCTGATAAACATTAGAATTGTGAATGAATTAGAATTGACAGTCGACGGCCAAATTCTCTATTTTCATTCGTAAGAAACCGCGTAAAAATACTAAATAAAAAAACTTGCCAAAACATTGGGGTTCCCGGCAAGTAGCGACACCTCGTGTCGCTGCATATGCTTATACATATACATATTTCACCTAAATTTCAGTTTGAATGTACTTTGCTACTTTTTTCGAAATTATAGTAGATTAAAGCATTATCGTACACATCCATGTTACATAGTAGAAGCTGCCTAATTATAGTACATGTACTATAATTATGTTACGGTTGCCAACCCTGGAACGGAGAGACCGGAACTGACTGGAGCACAGGAAGTCACATGACATCCCCGCCTACCACGCCGAGCAGTACGAGCCTCCTCCCTACGCCTTAGCGGCCACACGAAGGAAATTCTGGTTCATATTTGACTCGTACGTTTGTAGAAAGCGTAATTCATTTTATTTCTTTTTCGTTTCCGTCTTTGTTTTATCATAATGCCATTAATGTTTTCTAACCAGGAGTTGGAGGATATTCATTTTCGTTTATGGGTTTGCAAAAGGAAACTCAGCAGCACAGGGAAGCTGTACCGACCACATGGAAACTACACACCACGAATTTTATAGTACATGGAAACTATACACGACGAAATAGATTGCATAGAACGATAAAAATTCAAATATCTCAAAAGTTTAGTGAATTTTGACCAATGCACCATTTTGTTTAAAAAAGTGCGTAAAACAAGATTTATTAATAAAAAAGCCATAAAGTGCATTAAGAAAAAAAAATATGGTCATTTTCCCTCTAGAGGTCAGCGCACTCTGGCGACTATAGTGAAACGGTGATCATAGTAGATTTTCTCATACCAAAAAACCCCAGTACACCAACTTTGAATGCAGTACTTTGAAAAATGTTCACATTTAAAAAAAAATCTGTTTTTAAAATTGAATTCGAATACCCTGTATCTAGAAAATTAAGCATTTGAACACCTATGTTTACATAAGCTTTTTGAATTAATTTTAAAAGTTATATCATGTGTTAAAGTGATACAAAAAAACGCGTAACGCCACTCTAGCGACTGGAAAAAGGCCTATATTTGATAATTTATTGTGAGAGTATGGGAATCGGGATGGAATTTCTTTTTAGACAGTTCATTTAGCATGTGTTGAAGTGTAAAAAAAACTGTTTTATTATCATTTTGTTACAAAATGGCGGCGATAGAGCCAATTTTCTAAATCGGGTTTTTTTTGAAAAGCCTTGGTGGGAGAAAGGATTTCTCGCGACCTATGAGACCTGGAACAAAAAACCAAAAATGTTCTTAATTTACATGCTACTGCCTACAAAAGTATGTAGGATTTTTTTAAAATGAATTTTTTCTAAATGTCTTAAATTGTTTCAAAAAAAAGTTTACATCGAATAGAAAAACGGCTACGTACTTCTATAGAGAATGTAATTGAGAAGCTACTGTCAAAATTTCAAATAAATCCATGCAATAGTATTCGAGTAATCTTTTCTCAGAGTTTGACAAAAGAGATTTCGAGAAAAACGCTTTTAAAGTTTTACGAACACTTAAATCCTTGAAATTTTCATTTTATCCATTCTCTTCTGGACATGATCGATACACTCCTTCTTACTCACAGCACAATCTTTATGTCTGTGCATCTATGATACCTTTAAAAGTTTGGAATCGACGTCCCCGCCGCCTGGACGTCTCATCGTTCTTAACATACGCTCCGAGGCGCTGAGGCAAAATCAAGAATTAAGCTATTTCATTTTTTTTCACTATAAGACCAAGTGAATATTATTTTTGAGATCCTAAAGTATTGTTTAAGCCAAGGAAATAAAATTGATTTTTTTCTTCTATTCTTCTATTCTAGAGTGGCGTTACCCTTTAAATGTTGTGTAGTGACGACACTGAACTTTGTCACGACTCGAACGAATGTTATGTAGACATCGTGTGTACTCTGTTATAGTCATATGAACGGTGCAAAAATATACCCGTATTTTACGAATATGTATGTACCCGACACTTCGCCGTCCCTGCCTTGGTACCCATACGTCTAATTCAGAGGAAACCACCAATTAATATCCAAGTTCATTACCGCATAATGAGTTCAAGAACCTTGGAGGCCGATTCCAAGTCGACTACTTGCTAGGAATATGATATTGGAACAAGTAAGAGTGGTGGATTTTTTTGTAGTCGATCTGTTACCTCACTCGCCTCAAGGATGTTGATTTATTAGTTAATAATCATTAAAATCGTATGTTAATTTATGGTGTTCGAGTTGACTATGCTCGGCACACACTTCAAACAGTTTATTGATAGATAGGTGTTTGCTTTTCACAGGGCAACGTTAAGCAATATTTATTTTTTATTTAATTATAATAGTTCATAACTGGCTAAAATAATATGGAATATTGTTTATGCATGATCTGAAATGAGCAGTACTTCTTGAGAGAACTATTAAGGTAAATACTAAGCATGATAATTTATTTAATTTGTCAACATCATCTACTCAATGTCCAGTAAAAAAGAGAGCAGCATAAAAAACGACAAAGGACCTAATGAATTGTAAATTCCGTATTTATTTTTAGTCATTTGCTTAATATAAATATATCACTAGTTTCTAATAATTTTTAAATAAGAGATTATTAAAAATAAATAAAAACTTACTGTTAAAGTGTTAAAATCTGTAATAGAAAGAAAAATGCGAATTTATTGTAATGGAAAGACATAATAAAATGAATGACGAACTTGAACAACAAATAACAAAACAGCCTATGAAGTTATGGCTGGCTATTCCACAATTTTCTCATGATAGGCACATACGAGGTGTGGCTATTAAATAACAGAACTGATGCTGCTACCGCGACTAGTTTGAACAGAACTGTATCTTGTGATGCTTTTTCCATCCTGAGCTCGCTGAACAAGCCACTGGGTCGCTCAGTTTGACTGTAGAAGTCGTTTGAATTAGTCTCCGCACCAGTGACGCGTAGAAAAAAATGTGTTCAGATGGAGCAACGGATTAATCTCAAGTTTCTTGTTAAACTGGAGAAAACTTTTACAGAAGCTTATGTAATGTTAAATGAAGTGTACGGGAATGACTGTTTACCCCGCACACAAGTTTTTGAGTGGTTTAAATGGTTTAAAGTAGGACGTGAAACGACCGAAGACGATACGCGCCCCTGACGGCTCTCAACGTCAAAAATGGACGAAAACATTGAAAAAACTGGTAAATTAATTTGCGGAGATCGTCGTCTAAGCATCCGAGGAATCGTTCAACATGCGCAAAGTTTGCGCAAAAATGGTGCCAAAACTCCTCACTCCTGAGCAAAAATAATCAAGAATAAACATTTGCGCTGACATTCTAAACAACATTGACACAGATCCAGGCTTGTTACACACGGTGATTACTTGTGATGAAAGTATGGAAGCGGTTAAAGCAAAAACGACGAAGGTTCTGAACCAGTTGATTCAAGCGGACTTCCAGCACTGTTTTCAACAATGGAAAAGTCGTATGGAGCGGTGTAGAGATCACCAACAAGAGTACATTGAAGGCGAAAAAGTTGCTATTGTAATTGGTAACGAATAAAAAGTGTTATGCAGTTCGGTTATTTAATAGCCAGACCTCATAGGTCCACTAAAATTAAAAACAAATACTTAGGTACTGGAAAAATTATATATTTTTGTGTCCATTTGCAGACGGAGAGACACCACAACCTATCACGACTGGATGACGAAAAAAGAATGTCGATGACCCTCCTAGACCCACTCCCTCCTCCCTTCAACCAGTCAACTGTGGTATCCCGTCAACGAAATGCTTGGGTAAAAAATACCCAGGTCTACCTAACTCAGCTTTTCAACGATGTACAACACTGCTTGAAAAAACCGTTAAATGTAAAAAAAACTAAAATAAAAAACAATAAAAAAATTCTCGTTTATTTTTACCTTTTTGCAAGTTTTTTGGTAAATACTGTCTTTATTGCACAGACCGTTTATATAACGGTTTGATTTGGTTTTAGTCATAGAAACACTCTAGGTCATTTATGAGGAATCTGGATTTGACTCTTATAATAATGTTCTTAGTTTTGTAATTGTCTTAGTGCAAGGGAAATACAATTATCTTCAACATCTAAGCACGTAACAAATATGAAGGATATTCAGAGAAACTATTTGTTCCCTAGCCATATCGCTCGTGACAATATTACATATTTGATTCGTCTATCTGCAAAATCAGACATCACAAAAAAATCTTCTTTTGATTTTTAATGTACTGCTTTCTATTCTAACAAAACAGTTCGTAATAACTCAACAGTTCAAAATACGCCACAAAAAACTTGTTAAAGTAAAGGGTAATTTGCAAAAGGAGAGGCACCTCCATCAGTATAAATTTTGCAAGATCAAGACATCTCCGAAGAGGTCGCAACTGTACTTAATCCCATTGAAGTTGATAATTTATAAACAGCTGTTACTTAATACGGTCTACGGTTACTGACTTATGGACTACTCTAGATATCATGTCTTAATAATGTCACTATGGTAGAAGGTGTTGGAAATCCAATCTGCGATATTTCCGGAGAGATGGACGATGCATTATGAGTATTACTTACCAACAATAGAACAGAAGAATATGTTTATTTTTGACCTTGATTATTTTGAACAAAAAAAAAAGTAATTTTGTCTCAAAACCATCACCATCTCCTAAAAGTTCTGCAAAACCATACAATTCCATTATGTTAGTGGGCTTAACTTGCATCAATATTTTTAGTGTCAGTCAGAATGAATATTCTACTTAATAGTAAATGTTACCGCGAACAGAAATTTATAGGGGAAGGTGGGGGAATATCGCGCAGAGGGTAAAACCGCGCATCGGTGTTGCAAAGAACTTGTAAATATTAACCACATTTAAGCAGTGTTGTCGTCTAGCGGACTAAGCTCAAACTGCGGAAAATACATATATAAACCCATTCTTTCTGTGGTCGTCTTGTCATGTCGATGTAGGTAAACGGTACCATTTTCTTATTAATTTGTTTAGTGCTAAGAAGTGAAGCTACATTTATTGAAATTATATTAAACAGTTATCCCCAGTGGCAGTAAGTTGTGAATTGCTCTCTTTAGAGCATGTATAAATACAATTTGCCTTCTTGCTTTACTTTTCCAGGTTATAACATATTTTGTGTTGTGATGTAGCAGTGGGGTTATTTCGCGCGTTAGAGATGGGGTAAAGTCACGCAAGGCAATTACTGCGCGATATTACCTCATTAAATTTACATATATATAGTATATACCTCTTCTAAACCCAATGAAATCTGTTGCCCAAGATTTCGCACCAGGAAACGAATTTCGAGCACTATTTGTTGAAGCTGAAGTCGAAGTGGATTGTGATTCCTGTAACGCCAGAAGTTGGCAATTGTCAAGCTGTTCCAGGTTTACAAAACAAGGTAGTAGATAATGCAGTTACATCTCCCTTTTATGCGCCGATTTCTGAACTAGCGCCTATTCCAAAACGTCGTGTACCCAAAGGTACTAATAGAACCGGGAATAAGCGGCAGTATTCTCAAGTATTAACAAAAACGTCATTAAAAATTACTCTAAAAGAAAAGGAAAAACATAACAAAAATAAAATAAGTCGAAAAGCAAAAATAATAGAAGTCCAGAAGAAACTGAGGAATCAGATATTTAGTACGACAATCTCTGTGATGACGACGAACTTGATATAGTCGGTAGTACCGATGATGTATGCATTGAATGTGAACATGTAATTCGGACATTACAGTCAGAGTGTAGTGGATGGGACAGTGCAGATAATTATCATTGTGATGTGTATTTAAAAAAGAGAAGTTGCCATATAAGGAAAGTTATTTAACGAAAATAATAATATTATTGGAGTGGCTAATGGAACCTTCGGCGTAGAAACAAAAAACTGGACGTTTTCCACGAAACACCGAACTACAACTTTTCTCGACGCGCGTTTCGCCAACTAAGGTGGCATCTTCAGGATAAGATTAAAACTAAAAAAAATGTTTTTTAGTTTTAATATTTTCCTCGAAAACGTCCAGTTTTTTTAATAGTGTTATTAATAATAATTTTGTAACCATTTTCCACATGTGTATATTTTCAGTTATGTTTAAATTTCATTTACTAAAGGTATTGTTCAGTTTTCTTTTTTAAACAAATATTTCTAATGGTACACAGTTTGACCCTATCCCCTGCGCAGAATTCCCCCAGAGGTTGGGTAAAATCGCGCATATTACACTATTTCTATAATGTCATCTTGTACAGAATTAAGGATATATTATATAATAATTGTCTAGTGCTTTTACAGTATACTATTTGATAAATCATTTATCATGTTTGTAGAGTCTATCGACAATAAAATAGTGAGAAAACTTAATATCAACGTTAGGTGCGCGATATTCCCCCACCTTCCCCTACATACTCATAGTTTTTTCTGTTGATGGTTTTTACTTCTGAAAACGTTGCTCTAATGGAGATGTCTGATTTTGCAAATAGACGACTCATTTTAGTAATACCTACTAACAAAGAAGAATTAATCTAACTCATATTATGTATGTAAATTGGCATTTCAACTCACTCATAGGATTGTAAATAAACTCTTAGATCGAGAAAGTAAATTAAGATTGAAAGCAAGATAGTTTCGTGATGTATTTATATATAAAAATATAAATAAAAATAATCAGTACGTATAAGACTAAAACTCTACACCACAAAAATTTGCCATACAAAATATCACAACATATACTCAGCACGCAGCTTTCGGACAACAGCACGGATTACAACAAGCCTTAGGCCCGCTACAGGGATTCGGATTACACGGCGGTTCCGGACAATCGACAGCGTCGGGATCATCGTCGGCACACTCTATGTACTGCCCTGGTGGTCCGTAACTCATCTTCTGGATAGTGTGGTCTTCCATTCTCAGTTTCGGCGGCACGAACTTGGGTTTCATCGCCCACGGCATGTCGATGGGCTCTTGGGGCTGCCAAGGTTGATACGACATCTTCTGAACGGTCTTGTCGCTCATCTTACCGGTAGGTTTAGTAATAGCGTCTGTAGGATGCACCGGTTGCACTCTAGCCTTTTCTAAATCTACAGGCATGTAAGAGAGTCGGTTTACTGTCTTATCGCTCAGAGGACAATCGGAAACATACAGGTTGGTGAACGGCAGGATGGGCTCTTGTTTTACCAACGGCTTTGGAACGTAGTCGTGCCTCTGCGTGGTAATGTCCTGCATCGGACCTTCCCCGATGAGCTTGTGTTCGCATGGGTAAATGGGACAAGGCGGCTTCACCTTGTGCGGTAAGTAGGACATTTTATTTACCGTGTTATCTGACATCTTTCCTTCGCCGATGCACAGATTTTTCTTCGGAAGAATAGGCTCCGTCCTTTCTCCTTCCACTGGTATGTATGACTTTCTATAAATCGTGTTGTCCTCCATCTTCAATTCTGGAGGCACGAACTTCCTCGTAGGAGCGTACGACTTAGGTCTGGCCGGCTGGATGTACTTACATTTTTTTCGAGGTTTCGGAGGGCACTCCGGAGCTTTGGGCACTACCACGGGCACGCAGACATTGCAGCCGCATCCTTTGGATGTGTTTGGATCGCTGGGATTCAATACCGGAACCTTCGGGAGGGTATCGGCTATGACAGGGATGGTGCATGGGCACTGACATGGTGGATTCTCCGGCGGAGATGGAGTGCTTGGAGGCAGTTGCCCGCAAGGTTCGCAAGCCATGATTAATGTTCTTGAAGAAACTCACACACACACAAAAATAGCTCGAATTAATTTGGATAAAAAAACTGTCAAAGGCATTGTCAAATTTAGTAGCTGACTCCTTGATCTGGAGCAGAATTTTAAATGGAAAGAAAGTATCGTTTTAAGTTGGTAACTAGAACGTCAAATAATAATAAAAAAGTAATATATACACATATGTTTTTAATTTTGGTTCTTCTGTAGGTCACGAGCTGGTAATCAAAATATTTTTTACCCTTGGCTATTGATGCTATGATTTTGTTTTTTATTCTTGGACTGTACTTCTATAAATATGAGCATTGTTTGGTTGTATTGCAATTTAGCTAATAGCTTGAGACAGCGTGATCGACGTCTTTCGAAAAATGAAAAAACGTCGACACTGCTCTCACAATTTTTGAATTTTATATTGAATTATCATAATTCCAAAGATACATTATCTCTTATCATGCTTTCGGTCGATTATTATTTCTAAGATTTTACCATATGTCAATATAAAATGTGCGTAGCAATGTGAGCAACAACGAGATCCGAGAAATATTGACATAAAAAAATAATAAAGTGCACTTTGTCAAGGTCGTTCTCTCAAATTAACTGGTAATCTCAACAACTACATGATTCATTAAGAAAAAACTCATACTAGGTAGATCACTTAATATGACTGATTGAAGTGATAAAATAAGACAAGGTTGTACTACGTTGTACTAGGTTGTACTTGTTTTAAAATAAGTGACAAGGTTGTACTACGAGTCGTAGGTAAATGTATGTATGTATATGTTACGGTTAAAGTAGTTGTTTGGCTAGTTTACAAAATGGCTGGATAGTATATGAGGTGTGTTAATTAACTAATGAGACTGGCAACGGAGCGCCCGATCTAGCAACACTGCGGAAACGGGAATTGAAAGGGCGGTAGGTTAACATGTAAAACCTTCAGTACAAGTTTGAACTTGTTAGAGTCATTTGTGTGTTCTTTGTGATTGTTTTCGTAAACGGTTTTTTTTGTAGGATGTTTTAAAAATGAGTGACATTAATTTTGAGCAACGGTGTGCTATCAGGTTTTGCTTCAGACTTGGAGACAGAAGAGAGACGATTGAAAATGAACAAAGCAGCGGAAGGAGTTCATCTTCAAGAACCGTCGATAGAATACTGGATCTTGTGTTCAGATCGTCGATTGACAACAATAATGATCGGGGAAGAGTTAAATTTAATTCACACTATCAGATTTTGACTAACGAATTGGGGACGAGAAAAAATCTGCGCCAAAAAGGTTCCAAAAAACCTTTCACAGGAACAAAAATGTGTCTTGACATCAGTACAGAAATGTGTCTTGACTTTTTGGAATCGATTGAAAATGAGCCCCATTTTATGAAACTGTGTATTACTGGTGATGAGACTTGGGTGTTTGAGTTCGACCCGGAAACCAAGCGCCAACGCATGGAATGGCACACATCAAGCTCTCCAAGACACAAAAAAATCGCTTGACTTGAGTCCTTGTGACTTTTTTTTTCCGAGATTGAGAAATCACCTCAAGGGACGTCATTTTAGGACCATAGAAAACGAAACGGCTGTAACCAACCAGCTGAACGCTATTTTAGTATATGAGTTCCAGCACTGCTATGAGGAGTGGAAGAACCATCTCCAGCGCTCTGTGGCTTTCCAAGGAAGTTGTTTTGAAGGAGACAATACTGAATTCTAATTCTATTCGAATAAACAAATTTAAAAAAAAAATCAGTTTTATTAGGTACTTAATTTACACACCTCGTATAAACTAATCAAACGACACAATATTATTTTGGCACAATATTGTTTGTTCACTAAAATAGCTCCCTCTTGGTTAGTTTACATGATATTACCCGGCTAGTATGTAAACTAACCAATAATGATGGCTAAAGAACAATCCTGAGAGAACGCATACACAATAACATAATATGCTTTCCAATAGTTTGTGAACTATCTGTAGGATTTGGATAAACTTAATATAGCTAGTAACACAAAATAACTATTTCATTACCTAATTTTTGAGGTAACTAATATTTTCATTTTTTTTCTTACTTTTGTTACGAAAAATAATTTTCTTTAAGTAGGCGCCTTTATTTTTTTCTCTTAGCTGCATTAAGTAGATACTTATATGATTTATCCAAACCATGCAAGTAACTAGTTTACAAACTAATGATTGTTATTATGTACACTTTATCTCAGGTTTGTACGCCAGCCACCATCCTGGATTAGTTTACACGCCCACTAAATAATACATAAACTAAGTTAGGCAACTACTTTATTTCTTATCTCATATTTTCCTTATCCTTGCAATGTTGTTGTCTTTAAAGGACATGCTTTTTAAAATTCCGTGTAAAACATTGGAGTATAACTAATTGTTAGTGTGATTTATGCTTTGTATTATTTGTTTTTAATAAATGCTGAAATACAAAATCTGAAAATACAAAAAAAGAACAGGTTAAAAATATTTTTTGATTTCTTGGTAGCACGTTCTTTGTCTTTTTTGTTATCCACAGCGACTCCAAAATAAAATAGTCCAGGCGAGGTAGCAAAAAACAAGTGATTTTTTAAAATAATTATTAGTTGCGGCACTTTCTCAACGTGATAATTAGGAGAAAAATCCTACGAATCGAATGAAAATGTTTTGGACAAAATTCGGATTGTAGGATCATTGCGAAAAAATTGCAAAAATGTGCGAAGAAAAGGTTTTTTCGACTTTTAGGCACGAAAAAAAAATGTTGAGTAAAAAACCAAACATTTCACGTTATAGCGCTTGAAAAGACGAATAAAATGGTTTTTGTATAATTAAAATCGGTTGCTAACTTTTTTGCACAAAAAAATAAAAACCGCGAAAATGATCGATTTTTCGATGTTCAATTACTTGGTAACACCTACCTACAGTTAAATTTTTGTCAAAAAAATATTCATAAGTTTTCGCGCAAATTGCTAAAAAGTAAGAACAGGTACTGTAGTACAACGGCCCCTATTTCCACAATAATTGTCATTTTGCAAAAAGGTGAGTGTTTTTGAAAACTTCCTCTACAACCATATCAAATTTGAAGTCGATCCTATAATAATACCTATCCTATAATAAGTACCTCAAAAAGCGCGTCTGAAAAACGTGCAATTTTAGAGAGCGGCCGCGTGAACGCACGAACGAAGGGGAAGTGGCGCGGTGGTGGGGGAATTTTCTCTTCCGCGGGCGTCTAGAAAACGATCGCGCGCGTTCCACCACCACCGCGTCAACGCGGCCGCTCTCTAAAATTGCACGTTTTTCAGACGCACTTTTGAGGTACGAGTACTTATTACTGTCGGATCGACTTCAAGTTTGATATGGTTGTAGATGAAGTCTTCAAGAACACGTAGCTTTTGCAAAATTGCTATACGACAATTATTGTGGAAAGAGGGGCCGTTTTACTAAAGTACCTGTTTTACATAGGTGTTGGAAAACCATACAATTTGAGCCCCGGAAGACATTTCTAGGATAATTACAAACCGAGTACTTGAACATCGAAAAATCGCTAATTTTCGCGGTTTTTATTTTTTTTTGTGCAAAAACTTATCAACCGATCTTAATGATCCAAAAATCATTTTATTCGTCTTTTTCAAGCGCTATAACGTGATATTTTTTGTTTTTTACTCAACAATTTTTTTCGTGCCTAAAAGTCGAAAAACCTTTTCTTCGCACCTTTTTTGCCATTTTTTCGCAATGATCCTACAATCGAATTTTGTCCAAAACATTTTCATTCGATTCGTACGATTTTTCTCCTAATTATCACATTGAAAGAGCGCCGTTATGATGATTAAACTAATTATTTTAAAAAAATAATCTACGCCGCTTGGACTAAAAAGCATTCGACAGCTTTGCAATAACAGTGTCGCGTTTTTATAAATATTTTCCAATATTGGAGAATAACCACTTATTTGACATTAACTGTCATTACAATTTACTAGTGCCAAGGGTGGCAGGTAGAGACAGCATAGAAGAAAATAGTACACTGGAGTCTCCAAAATTCGGCGTAGCTCGGGAACAGAATGTCTCCAGAATTTGGCTTCAAGAGGGGTACCCCACCACAGCCACTGAAAAGTCACGGCACTGGTGCTTACTGTCAAGTGAGGCTGTACTTATTTGTTGTTTTGCCGGCGTGAAAAATGTACGTAGGAGTGCGCGGACCAAATTTTTAGTAAATTTTTAGTAATGGAGCCAGAAATTGTAAGGGTTCTATAAATACACATAAATGATCCCATAATATAAAGGAATATCGCGTTTTTAAATATAATTCTGCTTCCTATTCAATAAACTAATGTTGCAAGGATTTCAAATAGCGCGCCGCACAGGAGCAAAGAGCTCGTGGTAATAGTGGGGATAGAGAAACGCCGAATTGCGGAGGGATTTTTCGCCAAATTGTGGAGGTAAACGAATTTTGGAGGGCGAAATTTTGGAGACTCCAGTGTATAGTAGATATAGAGTTGGCAATATCCAATTTCTAACGACAAATTAGCAGTGACACTTGACAGCACAGTACAAAAAAACTACAAAATAAATCACTACTTCCATATCCAGTGTTTCCATCTTTATCCGTAATTAGATTAAATAGCCTTAATATTCCGGTTATATTCTTAAGAGGATATTTGGATCTTTATGAGCCATTATGAGCTTTACAACTTATATGGCGTCACTGACCTAAATGAATTTAATGACCGTATATCTATATCCGTTACGAATTTCACCACCTGGATGATTTGTTTTGATTATGGATATTGAAGTAAAAATGAGCTACCCCAACAAATGAGTCCCTAGTCCAGTACTTCAAGAAGAAACGTTTTGTGTGGTAAGTCCACCTAATTATAAATAGGTAATTAAACTTTTAGATAAAAGAAGCACTTATCTATCTTATTTACTTAATTACCTCTCCAAGTCTGGTATCCTTCTGGTTTTCCTTGATTCTGATTCACCGATAATATCCAGTGCTGAATCAAGGAACACTAGAGATGTACCACACCGGAATCCACAGATAAGTCGGAGATGGCAGAACATGTCTTTAATAATCAGAACCATGTGATCAATTATAGCATCAAAATACTTCACAGATCTACCTATTATTATCAACGTGTCATAAGAGAAGCTCTGAAGATCATCAAGAATAAGACAGTGGTGGCGTATGGAACTGCCTTCTAGTGTGCATAAATAGGACTCGACGTGTGTTCCAGTGCGTCTGACAAGGTCAGCAACCCTCAGGACAAGGTCAGCAACCCTCAGGACAAGGTCAGCAACCCTCAGGACAAGGTCAGTGTAGATGTCGTCCCTACAACACTCCACTAACGGTGAGTCCGTTATGTTTTATTGTAATTATTATGTAATGAACACTTGCCGCGTGTACCAAGCATCTCTCACGAATGAGGGCTACCGTTTTTGTACTCACCAGTTGGCGCCACTGTCGAGTAAGGTCCTGAAGTATAGCTGTCAAAGTTTAAATTTTAAAAAAAGTTTACATTTAAAACATATTTAATACCTTAAAACCGTATCTACCGTAAGAATATCGAGCATGCCGCAGTGTTTCGCAGTCCCGTTTTGTTCGGAAAAAAAGGACAAGTTTCCGAAGGATAAAACTGTCGCAAAGCAGTGGTTAGTAGCGATTCGCAGGGACAACTATACCCCTTCAAAACATTCACGTGTTTGTAAAAAAACATTTCAATCCTGACGATTATGCGTTACCTAAATAACCAAATACAGAAAATCGTAAGTAATAATCTTTCTTATTCCTAGATAATATTACGTTCATGCTTGCTTCAGACACTTGACTTACCCTGACCTTGATAACTGCAACTTTTACATACTTTCATCTCTAATGTAATCTTTTGTTGAAAATTTTTCAGCTACTCCTAAATTAAAACCAAAAGCGGTGCCTAGTCGGTAGCCGGAAATTGTCGCTTATCGGTGGTGTATATTCTCGGACTTCACGCTACACTAGCGCCTCTAGCGGCGAAATTATACGCGATAGCCCTCATTTCGCGGTTGTCGATTCACATAAGTGCAAAGGAAGGTTGCGTCTCCCCCAAACGAGCCCTCTTTCAGGAATTTTCACCCACCCAAAAAGAGGATTTGAAGTAAACGGACTAGTCGGGGTGGACCGAAAAGGGTTCGAGCTTCCCCAGGAAGCTTTTCAGATTCACCCCACGCAGCAAGACCTGTTTACAACTCCTTAGCCCGGCAAATTTTTAGGGGGTGAGTTGGAGGTGGATTATCACTTTTGCTGCTCAATCGACCGTCCGCAATGGGTCTCGTCAACTTCGAACCATGACATAAAAACACCTTTAATAATGCCATGACATAAAAACACGCAGCCTCCAATAGGGGGCGGAACCAAAGGAGGTGGGTGTGGAGTTGGTGTAGGAGTGGCCCTGAGGGATGCTTGAGTTGTCCAAATGAGTTGTGGCACCCCACACTAATTTATATGGCAGCATTAAGGTCAATGGAATCGCCTAACAGAGGTTAATTCATAAAAAACCCAACCTAAAAAAACAGAGGAGTGGCTTATTGTGTCTGGAAAAGAGTTGAAGTGATTACTCCAGGCTTGTAGAGAAGGTCTTAATGTGTGCCGGTATGAGATTTTTACCCGACCACATCCTTCTAACTTCATCCTGTAGATCTCTGAAATTGCTGTCAAAATCTTGTAAAGTCAAATTGCGACATAGGGGGTAGTTTTTAGAGTGTGGACGACGAACGGTTTAAGACACAACGTAGCGACTTCGTGGTATTAAAAGTTTAATTTAAAATTTAAAAACCGCAGTTCTCTAACCCGAATAGAACACAAATGGCCCTAATCGAAAGAGTGTTACGCTAATTTTGACGAGCAGTTTATGTCTTTACTCTTCATTAGTTCAAACGGGACTCATCATACTCTGTGTTTAATACTGTGAATCCTTCATTGCGATCTATCGAAACAATTGAAACTAAAACCCTGGCATTAGAAAATCGGTGTGAGCAGAACATGTCCGATTTAGGTTTTAGATTGCTTTAGAGTAGGTTACCAATTACATATAACAGTTGATAAATGCTTCTAGTTCAAGTATTTATTTATCCTCTAATTGCGTCTAACTGTTCTTTTTAAATTGTGTAAAGAGCATTAACTATAGTAAAATATTAATGTAGGTAATCGTGAACAACAGTGTGGTGATGCTATTTATAGACAACTGCAGTCTAGTTTTAATGAAATCATAAATTAATTTTTAATGCAGACATTGCAATTAGCTGGCTCTTTAAAAGCAAAGCGTCATATTTAAAATATCTGCTTACGGAATCAACATATACTACCTTAATAGTATGTACATTATACAGTGTGGAACAGCCAAATGGAATAAATTCAGTAGCTCCATTATTATGCATTATTTTAGAAAATCCTCCTAATAAACTTAGTGATGATCAGAAATTGGATGTAATGCTTATGCTTGAAGAAAATCCACATACATACGTCGAGTCGTCAAACAGCTTCAGCATTAAATATTAGCCATTCCTCGATTCTCTGCGTATTGACAGAAAATCAAATGCACCCATATAAAGTGGTACCAACTAATGAGCTCGCGGAAGACGATTTTGATAGACGAATTCTCTTTTGTGAACAAATGATGCAAATGATAGAGACAATACTTTACAAATAGAAAATGTTTTATTTTCGGATGAATCTACATTTACACTTCACGGCTATGTTAATCGTCAAAACTGTCGTTGTTACTGATCGAGAGAAAATCCTCACTGGATGAGGGAACTACTACACACGCAAAATCCTGAGAAAGTTAATTTTTGGTCAGGAATAATTGGAGAAAATACCATTGGTCCCTACTTCATTGATGGACAATTTGAAAGGATAAATTTATTTAGCGCTTGTCCAAAATAATGTTGTACTGACGATGGCAAACTTGTATCCAGCTGAAGAAACCCACAAGTTCCAGGTAATGGAATATGGTTCCAGCAGGATGATGTACCAGCACATTACGAAGTCAATGTCAGGCAATATCACCACAGAATCTTTTCAAATCGCTGGATAGGGAGACGTGGTTCTGTAGAATGGCCTGCACGATCACCTGATCTCACGCCGTTAGACTTATTTCTATGGGGATATGTAAAAAAGTATGGTCTACAAAACCAAACCCAACAATTTAGCTGATTTAAGAAGAAGAATAACACTGGCAATTAGGTCGATTACCCCGCAGATGTTAATTAACGTTATAAGACATTTCTATTTACATCTAGGATGCTGCCAAGATGCTGGAGGCATGCATTTTGAACATCTGTTGCATTAATAATGATTTGTTTTTTTATTTTAATGTAACGAATTTCCTACGCTGGAGACTTCTTTTTAATTTCTGCAATAAAATTTAAAACCATAGCAGTTTTGAATAGATAATGAAAAGACCTATCAAATGAAGTATCACAAGCCCCTATGTCCAATTTGAAAATTTAAGGGGTGTAGCTGTCACCTGAAGGGGTTGAATTTAGGGATGACATTTTTACGTAGCAATATGTCATTTTAGAATTGGAAATTGACGTGTCTCAGAATTTTATAAAAAAAATGCATAATAATGGAGCTACTGAATTTATTCCATTTGGCTGTTCCACACTGTACTTATGTATGTCGGCCTATACAACTCTATGATAATTAAAGTATTTTATAAACCGTAATTTTTAAGCGCTTTGTAAATTATATACGCGTGTATTTCTTGCCCGTGCTTACGTAGGCCACTGACCGTGTTTGGTAACGCAGTGGGACTCTTCCGTGGCGGGTTTGAGGAAAGGCTATATATAATTTATCCATATAGCGTAGAGAGCGTTCCGTTGTCGAAACTTTAAAAGTTAGCTCGATGCGAGCGGACGAACGGTAGAGCGCCGAGTTTAAAATCATTTGATCAACTAATAAGCTCCATATGTACGTATTTTGCACCGTGTACATATTTCTTTTAGAGTTCGTGTAGTGCATTTATATTATCTGATTTTGTGTGGATTTTTGCAATAATGGCACAGTCGTTACCATTTGTACAATAGACTGAAAAATATAATGGAAAATTACGAGGGTTCTACGATAGATGCCGTGATAGTACACGCTGAGAGTGTTAAAGATATTTAGATTTGAATCTCCATCAAGAAAATATTACTGGTACTGTTAGAAAAAAGGATTTTTGGTTTGATTTCTGCGTAATGTTTTGCGCATGTAGCCTTTCGTGGAACGTGATCGACAATATTCACTTTAGACGTTTTTTTGCCAAATATGTATCCGATTTCCCATTGCCTAGGAGCCATACGTTGCGTAAAATATATTTACAAAAGACATATCAACGTGTCATGGGAAATATCAAAGAATACATACGCAATAAATTTATGTGGCTGACAGTGGACGAAACAACAGATTTCGGTAATAAGGTCGTTATGATACGAATATTAGGTGCTTCAGATACTTCGGCCCCGATATCGTAGCTAGTACACGAGTTTTGCAAACAACGGCCAGATGTATAGAAATAGTAGTAACACGTGCATTGTTCTCTGTAGATGTAAAAAATAACAATGTACTGATATTAGTGATGAAACAACTGAGCGAAATTCGTGAAAATAATGTGCGTGGTGTGTCGTCCTCTGTCCATGTGAACCATTTTGAATATGCATAGTCTTCTTGGTCTCTCATATGTCCTTTCGTCAATGACATGACGGATTACGAGTTCGACCCTGTCTTATAGCACACTTTCCGGACTCTAGTAATGATATGATAGTTTAAAAATTTGTACTGCTCAAATGGAGACTACTGATTTGGTGAAACAAACAACACCACTTTTTTTTATTATTCACTACGTTCCTACATATTCCGATATCAACAAGAGTAAAAAAATGATAAAGATATGTGGGAAATATGGTAATTGAAAATGACTATATAAAAGTAATTCTATTCACCGACATTTCTGTAACTCGCGTTACCAATTATGAAAAAAAAGCACTAAATACTAACCTCGGGTAGGCCAGTCTTAAATCCGACTTCAACTTCGCCAGGAGCTCTGAGACAGTTCCAAACTGCCTCAGGGTCATTTCGGAACCAGCAGAGGTCAACATAGGATTCCTGTAGTCTCTTAGAGTGTTGCTTTGCGATCTGCTTCCTTCTATTTCTGATGTACTCGAGTTGGTATACAGGGAAATCATACCATTTGCAGATTTCTTGCCCCATTTCTTAAGTAAAATGGCGTAATCTTCAGGGTTGTAGATGGGCGGCCTTTGCTTCTCCTGTGGAATGAAAATGAAAAATATTAAGTGTTTTGCAAGTTAAAACAATATATATGTCATTTCCCTGATATTTCAGACATCTAAAATTGTACTGCTATAACATGTAGGCTGAAAGGAGTCTTTTTTTACAAATATTGTGTACGTCTATGTAACTGACGTAAGAAGAGGAAAGAAAGAGGATTTAGTAAAAATGCAATTTCGTCTATTATCGCGAGCGATACAGTTAGTTAAAATGCAATATAATATGCTTATTTGTTCTTTTATGGTATACTAGAGCCTGACAGTTCCAATGTGATTATTGAACTTTATTTTAATAATTCGTCAACTTTTGAATGAAGTGTCATTGAAGTCATAATAAATATAAGCTATATATATATGGGACACTCCCTGTCAACCGGGACAGTGATCTGCCCAAAATAAGCGCGCAGAAAAACGTTTTTAAGGTCTTAAAATGTTCGTATGCGAAAGCTTACCTTAAAGACGTATGCTTTCGTAGGCTTTCGAATGAAAACTGACAGTTTTCGACTTTTGACTGTAGTAGTGGTTTGAATTAGTCTACGCATCAGTGACGCGTCGAAAAAAATGTTATGTGTTCAAATGGAGCAACAAATGGATCAAAAGGAGCAACATCTCAAGTTTCTTGTTAAACAGGGGAAAACTCATACAGAAGGTTATGCAATATTAAAAGAAGTGTACGGGAATGAATATTTATTCCGCATACAAGTTTTTGAATGGTTTAAACGGTTTAAAGAGGAACGTGAAACGACCGAAGACGATCCGCGCCCCGGACGGCCATCAACGTCAAAAACGGACGAAAACATTGAAAAAAATTGGTAATTGATGAAGGTAATGATTGAGAAGGTAATTGATCCGCGAAGATCGTCGTCTAAACATCAGAGGGATTGCTGAAATAACAGGAATCGACAAATAATGTGTTCGCCAGATTTTGCATAAATCGTTCAACATGCGCAAAGTGTGCGCAAAAATGGTGCCAAAACTCGTCACTCCCCAACAAAAAGAATCAGTAATGAATATTTGCGCTCAACAACATTGACACTGATTCAGGCTTTTTTATTTCCCAAGGTCAAATCGGCGCTGAAGGGGACATGATTCGAGTGTGGAAGCGGTTAAAGCAAAAGCGACGGAGATTCTGAACCAGCTGACAGAAGCCAACTTCCAGCACTGCTTTCAACAATGGAAGAGTTGTATGGAGCAGTGTAGCGATCGCCAAGGGCAGTACATTGAAGGCGAAGAAGTTGCTAGTGTAATTATTGGTAAGGAATAAAAAGTGTTATGACATCAGTTCGGTTATTTAATAGCTAGACCTGGTATTTTCCACGAAAGACCGAACTACTATACTTTTCTCGACGCGCGTTTTTTCGAGCCACACCTCGTAAATATTAGCGAGCTTTACGTATTGTGATCCGCTGAACCCAAATTTCGGGGTCTCAAAGTCTGAAAGTGATAGAAAAATGTGTAACTGCCGTTTTTTGGTCATGTTTTGTATTGTTTTCAACATATTCCTCTCGGAAAAGGTTTTTCTTTTTGACTAAATTAACTAATGTAAAATTTTTCGGTATGGTGAATTCGATTTTTGGAGTTCAGAATTTAAAAATCATGAGTCACGAGATAAGGACGTTTTTTGGCCATAAGTTTCAGTTCAAAATTATTTTTTTGTCTCAGAGTAACTATTTTTATGTTTACCAACACGGAAAATTCCATTGTTTGGTTCTTGAAATTAAAAATCAAAGGGTGATGAAATAGGACCAATACTTTATCATTTGTTTAGCATTTTTTGGCATTTTTTTGACAATTTTCAGCCTAAAAGAATTTTTTGTTTCATATAGGTCCTCTTTTACTCTTTTAAAGCCAATGTGTGGTGCAGTATTTTTAATGGAAGATTTTAACATAATGGAATCTTTCTTTTGGGCATATTTACAAGTGTACAAAAGGAGGCTTTTTCAAAATGTGGATCATTTTGAAAATGGTATAAGAGAAATATGTACAAATATTCCTAGGTAGTTCTCATTATATTTATGTCAGGGAATTTAACAGCCGAACTAAAAAATGCATGGAAAATTAAATAAGTCACACAGAGGTGTAAGGTTTATGCAGCTTGCGACGGCATTCTATGACTATTACTGATTTTTTTTGCATGTTAAGTTCTTTTTTAAGTAATATATTTATTGTTTTTTATTTTCAATATGTACAAATATTAATAGGCTGTTCTTATTAAATCCTCTTGGGGAATTTAACAACCGAACTGAAAAAATGCATGGAAAATTAAGGAAGTCACACAGATATGTAAGGCACAAAGCAGCCTGCCACGGCATTCTATGATTAGGTATTACTGATTTTTTTGCGTGTTAAGTTTTTTTAAGTGATTTATTTATTGTTTTTTTTTATTTTCAAGTAGTGATTTCGTATTAGGATAGCCAAATTGTAATTGGAACCATTTTTGTACCAACAAAATAAAGTTTAATAAAACAAGAGTTGAAAAACAATTGCTTTTTTTGGAAATTGGAAAATAATCCAGACTGTACCTTTTTTTCGATTAAGAGCTTCAAAACCAACGATACCTACTAATAAAATTAGCACAGAACGCAATTCAATGGCAGACTTTATACTCCTTTGAAACGTTTTAAATGTTTTCAGATCAGTTAGTTGCGGGAATGAATCAAAAACTTCGAAAATATAATTTTTTTTGGATATCAAATTGCTTCGCTCAAAATCGACATATAGGCGTAATATATCATTTATCCTAAATTTACAATAAAGGCTATTATTGTTTTTTCGAAATATTAACAATTCAGGCAATTTTCTAAAGATTTTTTTGTAAAATCACAAATTTGACAGTTGCCAAATGTTAGCTGTCAACTTTGAATTGGTGCATTTTAAGTTATTTTGGAAGCAAAAGTGATTGTCACCAAAAGTTTTGATCACACTCTAATATTTAAAAAGTCCCATGTGGTTCCAACTTTATGGCGGACACTGTATATAGTATATACAAATCAGGGGGAATACTTCTTGTAGAAAAGTAGAAATTCTTGTAGAATTTGTTTTGTTTTGTGACTCGATGTTCCAATTCTTAATATCGGTAAATATAAAAGATGTTAGAAAAAAGCTACCGAAACTCTTTTGTATACAGTATGTCCCAGATTAATCAATTTTAAAATTGTGTAAAAATTAAATTATGAATGTATTGCTATCTCGGTTTTTATTGAAGATCGAAATATGGTTAAATTCGGAAAGTTTTAGAGGATTTTATGACCTGTTATGACTTGTTTTTTTTTTTTAATATACGACAATGCCCATCAACGTACGGTTAGAACAGCATGAGAATATACTGAGAACCAGCAAAACATTAACGTTTTGCTGTGTCCTGCGCAGTTATCCGATATAAATCCATTAGAACATGTATCGCAATTGTTTGGTAGACGTCCCTTCAGAATGTGGTGTTTCAGATCCGAAATCACTTGTTTCATTATCAAATATATTCATAGGATTTCTTGTCCCTTGTATTCATATCCATATCCATACATTGTATTGCTGCCTTCTCAATATTTTCACGAACTTATCAATTCTTCAATAACCGCACGGCTGTCATTTGCATACAAAGAAAAGCCGACACCACACTCTATAAATTATTCATCAGATATACATTTAACACACGATTACTCAGTATACTCATATATGCATACAAATAAGGGATGCGCCTCCGCATTTACAGTGTACCTATATGGGTTGCTTCGAAGGTATACAACATGGTGTCGTAGTGAAACATTTATAACTTGTTGTTTGTAACTATTAAAGGAGAATGAGAATGATACACAAATTCACACTAGAACGATTTTCACGATTGTAACAGTTTTAAATGATCTCCTGATGGTCATGGTTGCCGCTAATTTTAATGAACATGGTTGCCGAAACGGGCGTGTTGAGTAGAAAAAAGTGTTTCGGTGTTAAGAGGAAAAGTGTTCGTGTTTCGCCAACCACGTTGGTATTATCGGGAGATAATTAAAAATGCGTTAATCATCTCCTGATAATGGTTGGCCAAACACGCGTGAAACGTAAAAATAAAAAAGAGATGATGCTCTTGAGAACTCAGTTTATGCTCGACTTACTTTCAATGCTAAGTGTTTGTGATGTACCCCTGAATGTACTCGATAAACAACCATTTCTTAAGTTGCCAATGCTGATCGGCATTTCGAGAAATGAGTCTGTGTAGAAACGTCTGCCGTAAAATCTCCATACTTTGTGACAGGTGGCACCGTCTTGGAAAAAGTAGTTTCTTTCTTGCAGTTGCGGTATAGAAAACGTATACCGTTTAGAAGTTGGATGATACAGCACACCACACAGTCACTTTTGGTGAATGTAACAGCCTTCCACAAATTTGAAATGACTTTTCTTGTAGCCCAATTAAAACAAAATATGTTTATAGGCTTGGTACTTTTTGCAACTAGTTATTTGTATGGTTAAGTAAGCACTGTTTTCTTTAATTATAGAAGGTAACAGGAACGTGCATACTTTTTCAAAAAAATAACGGCACGCTTATTGTTAGCTAACCATCTGTTAATAAATGTAAGGTGGTTTAAATTGTATTTTTTGCATTTATTATGAACATAGACGCAATTATTTGGCAATTGACTTGGCGACTTTTACCTAAAAAATGTGATTTAAAAATCATTGCTTGGGTGAATTTGAAGTTGGTTTCATATGTTTTATCTATTGGGGCAAAGAAAATTTCAAGCTAATCAAAACTCTACTTACACTAGAAACCTAACTACAGGAATCGCGTGCAATTTTCTATGCGACATTTAAAGACAAATTTATATAAACTTATTTGTAATATAGGAAAAATGAAAAACAGACACGGAAAGCAATTTTTATTTATTTCTCACTTAACATTGTACTGGCAACATTTTTTGAGAACTTGAAACGATAAAAAATATATCGTTCTACAAGGTGTGGCTATTAAATAACCGAACTGATGCTGCTACCAGCGCGCTGTGAGCGTGGTGCGACAAGTTTGAACAGAACTGTGTCTGGTGATACTTTCCCCGCCCTGAGCTCGCTGGACAAGCCAGTGGGTCACTCAGTTTGACTGTAGCAGTCGTTTGAGTTAGTATACGCACCAGTAACACGTCGCAAAAATGTTAAGTGTTCAGATGGAGCAACGGGTTAATCTCAAGTTTCTTGTTAAACTGGGGAAAACTGTTACAGAAGCGTATGCATTGTTAATAGAAGTATACGGAAATGAATGTTTATTCCGCACACAAGTTTTTGAATGGTTTCAATGGTTTAATGAGGGACGTGAAACGACCGAAGACGATCCGCGCCCCGGACGGCCCTCAACATCAAAAACGGACGAAAACATTGAAAAAATTGGTAAATTAATCCGCGAAGATCGTCGTCTAAGCATCCAAGGGCTTGCTGAAATAACAGGAATCGACAAAGAATGTGTTCGCTAGATTTTGCATGAATCGTTCAACTTGCGCAAAAATGGTGCCAAAACTCCTCACTTCCGGGCAAAAGGAATCAAGAATGAACATTTGCGCTAACATTCTAAACAACATTGACACTAATCCAGGCCTGATAGACGCGGTGATTACTTGTGATGAATCGTGAGGACAAGATTCGAAAGTGTGGAAGCGGTTAAAGCAAAAGTGACGGAAGTTCTGAACCAGCTGACAGAAGCGGATTTCCAGTATTGCTTTCAACAATGAAAAAGTCGTATGGAGCAATGTAGAGATCGCAAAGGAGAGTATATTGAAGGCGAAAAAGTTGGTACTGTAATGGGTAACGAATAAAAAGTGTTATGACAGCAATTCTGTTATTTAATAGCCACACCTCGTATTCCTCAATCTGAACAGAATGTTCCCTTATAGTGTAGCAGTGGCGGCTGGTGAAATTTGAAGTTCTTGTATTTTCATAACAGACAGTGTGATTACTAGACTTAACTAAACATATGAAGCAAATATTTCAAATAATGTGTGCCCTACCAGAAGACATTGGAAATGGTTTGCAGGACATGTACGAAATATACAGTGCGCACCTAAATTATGGAACGTCTATTTTCATATGTCATTTGTTTTTGAGTAATGACGTCATCAACTTATTTTTCAAATGGCAACCCCCCATTTTTTTTAATTCAATTTGAGAGACCCTTTCATTGTCGATTTAACGGTATAAAAGTGTTAAAGATCTACCAAAATCAGGACGTCCAAAAATTACCCAAGATAAAAATATTGACATTGTGTTAAGTATGGAGGTTAACCCTCAGAGTACCTCTACACTAGTTGCCTCAGAAAATGAAGTTAGTCAGACGACAGTTTTAGGTATCCTGAGGAAAGAAAACTATCATCCCTACAAATTTCAGCTTGTGCAAGAAGTCAACGAAGACGACCCCGACCGGCGACTGCAATTCTGTGAAACTATGATGAATCTTTGTCAAACAAATACAAATTTACATCAGCAAATACTTTTTTCCGATGAAGCCACGTTTTGTCTAAACAGCACAGTGAACCGTCAAAATTGCAGTTATTGGAGTCGGACGAATCCTCATTGGATCTTCGAAGCACATACTCAACATCCGCAGAAATTAAATGTGTAGGCCAGAATAGTCGCAAACAGAATAATAGGGCCTTTCTTCTTTGAAGAAATTGTCACAGGAGGAAGATATCTGGAGTTCTTGCAAAATTATCTAGTTCTAGCGCTTGCAGTAATTTTCCCAAACGAGAATGATCCTGACATTTCAGAAAATACACTCTGGTTTCAGCAAGACGGAACACACCCGCATTATGCGCGCTCAGTTCGTGAATATTTAGACGTCATCTTTCCTCAGAGGTGGATTGGCAGACGAGGACCGATAGAATGGTCCGTGAGATCCCCAGATCTTACACCACTTGATTATTTTTTATGGAGTTATTTAAAATCAAAAGTTTACTGCAGAAGACCACACAATTTAGCCGAACTACGAGATCGCATTAGAGATTAAATGGGATTCATTACCCCGGAAGTCATTCAGAATGTACAAGAAGAATTTGTACACAGGCTTGCATATTGCCTAGAAGTTGATGGACGGCATTTCGAACACTTAATGTAAAATTGTATTTGCTTATTAAAGAAATTTTCGTTTATTTATTGTGAAACATATATTTTTCATTGTGTAACATTCAATTGTCATGTACTCAAAATTTTTGTTATGTAATGTGGCAACATTTTTATACCGTTAAATCGCCAATGAAAGGGTATCTCAAATTAAATTTAAAAAATGGGGGTTGCCATTTGAAAAATAAGTTGATGACGTCATTACTCAAAAACAAATGACATCTGAAAATAGACGTTCCCTCAAAAATGTGTGTTTTTATTAAACAAAATCGAGGATTTTTCCCAAAAAATTTTTTGTTTCACATTTACTTAATTTATTCCATACTTTAGGCGCGCACTGTATATACCTACATATATTTTCATAATCACCAAGTAAATACAAAGTGCTTCTCGGTAAAATTATTTACATAATCTTTAAAAGTTATGGTAATTTGGATTGTTAGTTCACTCCAGCAATTCGTTTTTGATGATGTTACAACGTTATTTTATGTTACAATGTTCTTTTGTTGATATTACAATAGCTTCAACTTTAAATGAAAATTTTTCAAATAGCACAAGAATAAAAAGTTTTTATATTGATAATACAAAATACTGTACCTGATAACTACAAAAAAAAATATTTTGCCAGCCATTTTTAAGATTTTATGGTGCTGTCAAGATTTTCTCATAGTTTTTTTTGCTGCTACAGCCTTCTATGTAGGTGTAGTAATCACTACCTAAAATATAATGTGGGTCTCATGCTTCCTCACGAAAATACGAGAATGTCAAGTTCCACCAGCCGACACTGTGCATATTTTCATATTTGCTATAAAAACCGACCATTTCTTTATCCTTATCCTCAATTAAGTTTTGAAAATCCGGGTCCATGTGTAAATAAATTTACAACAAATAAAAAATAACATAAAAACTTTAGTAATCCACGGTAGTTGTATATAACTGAGATAATTAAGCCTCAATCACTATTTCTGGGTACAGTTAAATTTGGTAAAGGACACGCCCACAATTAAGCATTGGTTACTCTAATCAGGACCAAGAAATGCACGTTTGTATGGGTAAACTGCTAACTGAACGTTTAATTATTCTAACCAGTAGTAAAAGTACCGGCCTTAGACTATTTTTCGCAATTTGCAAAAAAAGTACAGTCTTCAGTTTTATCAAAATAAAATGAGTTACTAATTTTGGGGTCCCGTTTAATCACTCCAAATAACAGCTTTCGTACCTTTTGTATTTATGCCTTTGTGTATTTCACCATAAGTACTATCCACATTGCAGACACAATTAAGATTAATTCATACCCTCTGGGAACAATAGACGTGATGTATTCAGTTTTCACGACAGTAACAATACCTCGTTTAAGACAAAAAAATATAAATTATTTATTAAGCATATAATGATTGTTTGCCACTACGTCTACAATTGTTCTGAAATTACAATCATACTTATCTACTTACATGTAAGATATGAAATATATGACTTATTAATTGGTGATAGTTGCAGAGTCTAGGTTAATAGACACCCAAAAACTGAGGTTAGTCGTTGTTCACGTCGTCAAAAAGTTTTAATTTATTTTTTAAGTATCAATTGAAAGACAACTGAGATTTGATAAAAAGAATAAATTTACGTTTATATCGATTAATATTTGAGAGTAACTATTACACGTTTATAACTAAAGTTGGCTGAAATGTGCCGTGGGACATAGCTGGGCTCTCCTTAGTAGCATTAGCATTACACTCTGTTGTACTGTCTTTTACTAGCTAGTAACAGTGGGCGTGTATATTTTCGAGGGTCCAGTACACGTATTATACCATTTAGATTATAATGTTTTATTACATTAAATTTAGAAGAGAATATAGAAAAAATTCAATGGTGTTAAATCACATGATCTAGGGGCCAATTCTGATCATCGAAACGAGAGATGTCTCATCCAGTAACTGGATTGTTTCACATGCTGTATGGCATTTCGTACCGTCTTGTTGAAACCCCACGTCGTCCACATCAATATCGTGCAATTTAGGCAGAAATAACTCGGTTATCATGTCGCGATATCGAGCATCAGTAACAGTAACTACTTATAAGTTAAGCCTCATTTTCGAAGAATGCCAAGCCCAAAATCCGCACCAAACAGTGACATGTTGTGGATGGATTCGTTTTTCGACAATCTCATGTGGGTTCTCTGAACCCCAATGTGGTAGTTTTGACGATTAACGAAGCCATCAAGGTGAAAATGAGCTTCATCGCTTAGGATGATTTTGCTCGAAAAATCAGCATTCACTTGTTGTTCAATAACACAGGTCTACAAAAAAAATGTTCTGTCTTTGCAATCAAACCCATCATTTCCTATGTATTTTGATGCACTGAAACCAAATTTGGCAAAAAAAATTCTACCGCATCAATTGTTCTCTCAACCCCCATATAACCCCCATAAAGTCTTACAGAGGAAATTTTTTGAAAAAATTTCTTTCATTATATTTTATGGCCTTTATATAACAACATCTACAACAAAATAGTAATGAGCATCCGATATCCTGCATCATAAAAAATTTACCTGTGCTGGTGTGAACGATGTCCAGTTTACTACTATTTATATACCCTTCAGGTATCATATAGCAAATAGATAGACAGAGAGACAGTCTGATACTTTGACAGCTTGCTAACGCTGTCATTAATTCAAAATTCATTTTTGACTTCGGATTTGTATTCAGCGACCTAAAAAACGCAGGAATATGCATTTAATATTAACTTTGGTAAAAGTTCAGTTTAGTGAATTTTGTGAAAATGGCAAAAATTAAATCGGATTTTTTCCTAAAATCGTTGCTTTTGTTATAAAAAGCGATTTCAAGGTTTTTGGTGGCGAAAATGCAAAAAAAAATGCGAAAAAAGTGTGCGATTATTGCATACTTAAACTCCCCATGTTGACCGAAAAACTGGCTGATTTTCACAAAAATCAATAATAAACTAAACCTTTACTTCCGACACAATCCCTTTATGCACTTATAGCACACCAAATTACGTGCGAAAACTCCGAATCACTCGCGAATAAGTGGAATTGAGTCGACGTTCGTCTGACACCACCTGTCACTGCCGCTATAGTCGGCGGTGGATGTTAATGTTTTGTGTGTTAAGGCGTACACTGGAGTCTCCAAAATTTGGCCCTCCAAAATTCGTTTACCTCCACAATTTGGCGAAAAATCCCTCCGCAATTCAGCGTTTTTCTATCCCCACTATTACCACGAGCTCTTTGCTCCTGTGCGGCGCGCTATTTGAAATCCTTGCAACATTAGTTTATTGAATAGGAAGCAGAATTATATTTAAAAACGCGATATTCCTTTATATTATGGGATCATTTATGTGTATTTATAGAACCCTTACAATTTCTGGCTCCATTACTAAAAATTTACTAAAAATTTGGTCCGCGCACTCCTACGTACATTTTTCACGCCGGCAAAACAACAAATAAGTACAGCCTCACTTGACAGTAAGCACCAATGCCGTGACTTTTCAGTGGCTGTGGTGGGGTACCCCTCTTGAAGCCAAATTCTGGAGACATTCTGTTCCCGAGCTACACCGAATTTTGGAGACTCCAGTGTATTTGCATAATTTTAATAAATGCGTTTATTATTAATTGTCGCTTAAAATCCTTGCCATTGGTTACACATTCCAAGTTGACTATTTATTTCCTAAAAATGAAATTTTTTTTATTTTATTTAGGTATTTTTATAAATATAAATTTATATTATATACATATAATCATTTTACCAATAATTTTTCAAGAAAATTCGTCAATTTTAGGACGGTAAGAAATATTTGCTTCTATACTTACGGGTGAAATTCTGAAAAATTAACACCTGAACCTCAGTAATTTGGATAATTTGGAGAATAAAAAAATATGGCTTATTTAATAGATTTTCACCCGTAAGTACACAAGCAAATATTCCTTAACGTCCTAAAATTGTCTAATTTTCCTGAAAAATTAATGGTAAAATTATTAGAAAATTGTGTTAACCTAAGCTAACCTTTCAACTTGAAATATTTTTTTTGTTACAGTTATCGTATTTCTTGCCAACGGATATATTTTGAGTCGCTTTTGTCAAAATGTGTGACACTAATTGTAGATATTCTTTAACATCTTGTGACACTGGCCAATATTAAATCGGATTTTTTGCTAAAACCGAGCAAGGTTTTTATTGGCGAAAATGCAAAAAAAATGCGAAAATAGTGTGCGATTATTGCATATTTAAACTCTTATAAATACAAATAAATCTTAATATAACAACAATAAGGACAAATACATCTTAATAATATCTTAATCTAGAATATAATAAATCTTAAACTGATTCTTAAGCCGAATATAAATTACAAAACAATATAGTATAAAAAATACAATATATGCAATATACTGGATTTTCAGGGAGACTAGGAGGAATCTTCAGGACAATTTTTGAGGGACTATGGATGAGGATTCTGAAAAATATGAAGATTCTTTCAAACAAGTCATTACAGTAAATAACATTAAGCTACAATAAAAGAACAAGGAATATAATATACAGGACATACACTCATCAAAACTATCGTCATCTGGGTTATCGGGAGAAGAAACATCATCAGGATTATCAGGAACATTGGAAGTTGGGTTTTTAGGATCGTACAGGGTGGAAATTTCCTTGAAAATTTCATGGATACTGTCGCGATGATTGGGATATTTACGTTTAAAAAAAGAAATCTGCCAAGTACCCAATAAAATGTGACTGTCGCCTTCCGAATCGTGGAATTTTTTATCAAACCTCGCGCCAAGTTCGTTCAATATTTTGAGTGTGCGCTCCGGAATCAGGATCAACAAAATTAATTGAATGATTCACTTTCAAATGTTCATAATCATGTGAACTGAGGCAATCATAAGCTCGCCAACAGTCCGACATGACTGTAGTTCCCGGCAGAATTCGATCTTGAATGATCCTCAGAAGAGTATCTTGAGTTCTGTTGGGAACTGCAACGACAAACAAATATTTGGATTCTCGTTGAAAACCTCCGAAAATCCACTGACCTTCGATAACGCGACCGCGATTGTACTTTCGTTTGCCAACCTTTGCTTCGTCGATCTCTACAATTTGTCCGGGCCTTCCCAATTTCTCAGAACTATTATTCATTGACCAAACAACAAACACTTCTCGAATGAAATGAGTCCAATCAATGACCGTAGCGCGCCCCATATCGAACTGATTTTTAAGGAAATCTGTCCTTGGTGGGTTTAATGTGCAATGTAATAAACTGACAAATAACTGAAAATGACAAATGTGATTTATCAAAAAAAAAGCGTGTTTCGCGAATGATTGTCTGAAATTGCAAGTTAAAACTATTTTCTTTTTTCCTTTATTAACGGATCTTTTTTTCTGACATCTAAATTCCATACTACTATTTAAATTGTACATTTTACCGCAAGTGGGACACTCAATTTCGTTTAAAATGACACCGTGATTTTTAAAAAATTCGATAATTTGTTCATCGTTCATTTGAAGAAAAGATGTTAAAGAATATCTACAATTAGTGTCACACATTTTGACAAAAGCGACTCAAAATATATCCGTTGGCAAGAAATACGATACCTGTAACAAAAAAAATATTTCAAGCTAGAAAGGTTAGGTTAGGTTAGATTAACACAATTTTCGTAAATCTGAAGAGTTTATAAATTTAATATATTTTATAATTTTAATAAATTCGTTTATTATTAATTTTTATTGTCGCTTAAAATCCTCGCCATTCGTTACAGATTCCAAGTTGACTATTTATTTCCTAAAAATGAAACAATTTTTATTTAAGGTGTCTGTTTTTTTAACTATTTTTAGAAATATTTTATATTATATACATATAATAATTTTACCAATAATTTTTCAAGAAAATTCGTAATTTTTAGGACGGTAAGAAATATTTTTTTGTGTACTTACGAGTGAAATTCTGAAAAATCAACACGTGAACCTCAATAATTCGGATAATTTGGAGAATAAGAAAATATGGCTTATTCTCGCCAAAGATGCGTATTTTTTCAACGTTTGCTGATGTTGACGTTTCAACATGCATACGCCTTAACATCCACCGCGGCAGTGACAGCTGGTGTCAGACGAATGCAGACTCAATTCCATTTATTCGCGAGTGATTCGGAGTTTTCGCACGTAATTTGGTATGTTATAAGTGCATAAAGGGATTGTGTCGGAAGTAAAGGGTTAGTTTATTATTGATTTTTGTGAAAATCAGCCAGTTTTTCCGTCAACATCGGGAGTTTAAATATGCAATAATCGCACATTATTTTCGCATTTTTTTTGTATTTTCGCCAGCAAAAACCTTGCTCCCCCGACTTGAAATCGCTTTTTTATAACAAAAGCAATGATTTTAGCAAAAAAAAAAAACATGTTTTAAAGCCATTTTCACTAAAGTCACTAAACTGAACTTTTACCTTAACTTTTTTACTTTTTTAGTGAAATTTGACAGCTTGTTGACATTATTTTTGAAATATTGTTCAACAATGAAAACGCGTTGTTTTTTCGTGTAGTGCTTCATTTTTACTAACCCTAAACTGTCAGCTATCAAACTATTTTCTTTTTTTGATCGCCAACACTTTATCGCACAAATGGCGGCAAATTCAAATCGTGTGAATTATGGGACACCCTTTATAACCACAGCCGTGTAATTTTTAATGCACTTGTAATCCGCTTTAGTAATTCACTGCGTACAGTTTGTAGATAGTTACATAACTTTGTGCGACCTGGAACGTATTTGTTCCGGAACACACGAAATTATTGTTTATCGAGTATATTCATTGGTACATCACAGGCACTTAGCATTAAAAATAGGTCTAACATAATGAACCTGCCGGCGAGAAGTACTACTGACGCCGATGACATAAACATCTCGAACACACTAATAATAATGCTAGAGTCTGCCAGATCGTCGCGCGAAACGACTGAATCCAATAGTCAGCCCGCGCCACTGTATTGCGGCACGATCGGCCAACTCTATTTATAACTATAAATAGTAAATATTACAGTTAATCCTTTCGATGCATACGACGCACATTTGCGCCAAAGCGATTCTGATTGAACTGGTAACTGCGTCGCGTCGCAGCGAAAGGAAGTAGTATCTACATACAGTGATGGACAAAAATTTGAACACAGTAGGCTTTGAGCAACTGACATACCATTTGACAAACAAAATGGCTTTTTTTCAAGGTTTAGGGTATACTAAGAAACAAACAGTTAAATATTACATAAAAGAATAAACGGACATGTCATGCAACATAAACGCGTCGGAGTATTATGGGTAGATGCCTCTGCAGGTTACAAAATGCTTGGTCATAAATATGAACACAGATACAAGATTTGACTAGTTTTCAGCTTACAGTGAAGAGATAAACTTGGGGATTCCCACAGTGACTAGTAGTTTGGTGCGAAACTGTAATTATATTCTACTGCTGATCATTTGTTTGTGCTGATTTCAAGACAAGGGTTCGAAGATTGGTAGAATGGGTCGCAGAGGAAAAGAAATATCGACCGACGTAAGAAAAAATATTTTGTATCTACGACAACAGTCTAAATCATATGGGGAAATAGGGAAGTTATTAAATATTAGCCGTGACACTGTACATACGATTTGTAGGCGCTATAAAGATGTAAATAACGTGAACAGTCGACTACGAAGTGGACGGCCATGCAAACTTTCTTCACGTGACAAACGTAAAGTTATTCAAGCAATAGAGAAAAAATCCAAAAATCACGTCTTCTGAAATTAGAAGTCATTTTTCTGTAGATATTTTACCAACAGTAAGTACTAGAACGATTAGACGAACTCTAAATGCACTTGGTTATTTTGCTTACGTCGCACGAAGGAAACCTTTTTGTTTCAAAAATGAATAAACGCAAGCGTCTAGTTTGCGGAGAGGTATTTACAACACAATGTGGCATTTTGGGATAAAGTACTATGGTCAGATGAAAGTAAAGTAAATTTGTTCCAATGCGATGGTCGGGAATTAGTTTGGCGTAAAACAAATGCGGAATTAGAATCACGAATCACGTAACCTGCAACCAACAGTGAATCACGGTGGCGGTGGGGTTCTGGTTTGGGGTTGCATGGCCTCTTCGGGTGTTGGAAATCTTGTTTTCATCGATGGCATTATGGACAAGAATGTTTACCTTAACACACTAAAAGCTAATGTAAGAGAAAGTGCAGCTAAATTACATTTGGGACGTGATTTTTATTTTCAACAAGACCAAAACCCGAAGCATACCGCAAAAATTGTAAAGCAATGGTTAATTTACAATGTCGCTCACCTGCTTGACACTCCCCCCAGTCACCAGACCTCAACCCCATCGAACACGTTTGGATGGAGGTAAAACGATGACTTAAGAAACATACTATTCCAAATATCCATATTCTTAATGAGAAAATCTTAGAAGAATGGAATAAAATTCCTAGCCATTTTACTCGTTCCCTTGTGCATTCAATGCCACGGAGGCTAAAAGCAGTAGTGAAACAAAAGGGGCTTCCCACTAAATATTAACTTATGTGTGTTCATATTTTTGACCGACATTTTCCGCATATGGCGAACTTCATTGTTTTGTAACAAACACATTTTTTTAAATTCTCCAATATTTTGTAAATATATATATTACTCTTCCTTTGTATATATTTATTTTTTTGTTATCTTTCCCTTTTATGAGAATTAGATTAATACTTAATAATAATTGTTACTTGTGTTCAAATTTTTGTTCATCACTGTACATTAAAATAATAATCACACGTGTAACTGGCCAATGACTGAAATGAAACGGCCAACCATTAGCAAAAGCGGCCAATGACTAGTAACAGTTTATCGCTTTCATAAGATTTCGTTAAATAATATTCAAATTGGTCTAAAGTGCAATACATTGTACTTGCACCGACAGATAGTAAACAAAATTCTAAGCTCTAATACATAGAAAATATGGTAAACTATCTATATGGTAAATATGGTATCAGAATCGATAGTACTTGCTAAGAAACTAACTTCCCTAAAATTTTAGATTTTTTGAGCCACAATTTTCGTTTCGACTCTAAACTTTCAATTGTTCTCGGTAAACAAATGAAAAACATTAAAAAAAGGTTGCAATGGTTTTCGATGTGTTTTTTTTTTGCGTAGAATACGATAAAAATATTTTTCAAAATTATTGGGGGTAGTTTTCACCCTTATTTTGAGGGATTGAAAGTTTAAAATCGAAATTTCGAAAACTATGATACGATATTTTTTCAATTTTTTTATTTAAATTCTTTCTTTGTGTTTGTACTTTCGATTAATTTTTAATTCATAATGGGCGTCGACCAGGAACTGGCCCAAAAAACGGCCCAAAGGTGAAAAAACGTGGTTTTAGCGTATTTTCTCATCCTGTGAGATAGTAAATGGCAAGTGAATAAAATATTCCTAGGTTTTTGGGGTCGCTGATTACGAACCTGACGTCAGATTTTCAAAAAACAAAATGGCGGATCCAGTATGGCAGTCAACTTTTAAAAAATGGCTAAATTTTGAAATTTACAAAATACCATCGTATTCTACGGGAAATTTTAAGTCGAAAATGTATGTGATGAATTTTTTCAAGAGCCACCGTTATCAAGAAAAAAATCATAAAGTTGAAATGTTGGTAATACCGTATTTAATATTAAAGGTTTAAATTATTTTTTTTAACTGGGTTTAAGATCTTTTTTAAAACAATTAATCGACATCTCTTACGTTCTTAGAATCGCTGATTACAAATCTGACATGAGATTTTCAAAGGCTAAGGTGGTGGATCCAATGTAACGATCAATCTTTCAAAAATTGCTAAATTTTGAAATTTAAAAATATGTATATTAAGTTCTCACATTATATAGTTTTCTTTGTTTGTTTCTTAATCTAATATTTTTAACAAAAATAGTAAATACAGACTACTATAAACATATACTTATCTAGGCTAGTTATCTATACGTAGAGAATTTAACAATACGTAATTCTTCATGTAAATAAACTAGCCGTTGCAGGTGACTAACTTGTATGCCCGAACGCGTGGAAAAATTAAATAAAAGATTCGAGTGCAGTAAAAGAATAAAAAACTTACAGCAAAAACATTGTTTCATTGCTTTAAATGATGGTTGCATAAGAGCAAAAGCTTACTCCGATTCCAGCTCATACATAAACCATAAATTGTTTAAATTTATATAAATTGTGTTATACGTTAACTTTTTTTATGTATTTCATATTTATAGTAGTTAATAAAGATCTTAAACCCAGTTAAAAAGAATAATTTAAACCTATAATAGTAAATACGGTATTACCAACATTTCAACTTTATGAATTTTTTCTTGACTCTTTTTGTTTTTGGCTCTTGAAAAAAAAAATTCGTCACATACATTTTCGACTTAAAATTTCCCGTAGAATACGATGGTATTTTTTAAATTTCAAAATTTAGCCATTTTTTAAAAGTTGACTGCCATACTGGATCCGCCATTTTGTTTTTTGAAAATCTGACGTTAGATTCGTAATCAGCGACCACAAAAACCTTGGAATATATTATTTACTTGCCATTTACTATCTCACAGGATGAGAAAATACGCTAAAACCACGTTTTTTCACCTTTAGGCCGTTTTTGGGCCAGTTCCTGGTCGACGCCCATTATGAATTAAAAATTAATCGAAAGTACAAACACAAAGAATTTAAAAAAAAAAAAAATTGAAAAAAATATCGTGCCATAGTTTTCGAAATTTCGATTTTAAACTTTCAATCCTCAAAATAAGGGTGAAAACTACCCCCAATAATTTTGAAAATATTTTTTATCGTATTCTACGCAAAAAAACACATTGCATTTTTTAAATGTTTTTCATTTGTTTACCGAGAACAATTGAAAGTTTAGAGTCGAAACAAAAATTTGTATTTTCTAACGCTCACCATTCCTCTCCGTGTGGGTCAAAAAATCTAAAATTTTAGGGAAGTTAGTTTTTTAATAAATACTATCGATTCAGATATGTTTCAAACAGAAATTTTTTTGATCTCACTTAGTTGGCGTGAAATGCCCCATAAGTATTTAAAATACTTAAAACAGTAATACTCTAATGTCAGTATTATTTTTAACAACTAAAGCAGGACTGATTTTTTGTTGTCAAGGAATTTCTTCTGTTATGTTGTACACTCATTTCCATGACGGCTTTCACAATTTTTATCAATTTTGGGTTGCTTATGTAGACACTTTAGTTGGATCATTTCACAAAATTTGAAACTTTGTACATTGGCTGACCACTTTATGTAAAACTTTAACAAGGATTGAAATATTTTATAGTAACGATGTTGTTAGAAAAACAAACACATTTTTAAATAGAAATATAAATAGAAATACATTTTTAATATTATGTGAAAAAGAGCTATTGTCTTGAAAAAAATTCGCATTTACCTAACTGAGTATTCTGCTAATAAGCTGCCTTCTACATTTAAAAGATGCTGCCTGCTATTTCTGAAAACTACACACAATTCAATTATTTTGGATCGGCGTGTTTTAAATTGAGGTATTTCAAGTGGTAACCTCCATTGTCGATACCCTGATTGAGATCTACCTCTCCAGGTAGCTCTCACGACCCTGGGCAAGACATTTCGGGCGGAATAACAGCAACTTCTTGGGTTACTACCTCCCTAACAGTTCCCAAAGTTTGCGGGTGATGTTGGTATACCTGTGATTTTCGTGTACTTCTAGACAAAAAAATCGCAGGGGATCGAATTTGGGGACCGAGGGGGAGGGGGCATCCTATGTCATCACGCAAGAAGATAACACGTCCAGCCAACATTCCTCTGAGATTTCCGAGTGATCTACGAGATGTGTCTGTTGCACCTTGTCGTTGGAACCACACATATCCTTGTTCATGTTCATAAAAAAATCACTCAATCTAAGCCACTTGAATGATGCCCTTTTTTTAAAACAAACTGATCTACTACCGAATTGTGTTTACTTCTCAAAAATGTATATATATATTATTTATATTTGTATCGGTTTGGTTTTTATTAGTTTCTCAAGGTAGTAGGTAATTCTACCGCATCCTGTAGAAACACTATAAATTGACAGATAAGGTGGTAACTAGGGTTCGGAAACTATGCTATAACACAGGGTTGGCACTATTCAACTCTATTATAACTAAAGCATCAGCCGTATTTTTGAAGCGCCTTGTAAATTATGTAAGCGTGTATTTTTTGCCGTGCATACGTACGCCACTGACCGTGCTTGCTAACACGCACTGGGACTCTCCCGTGGCGGGATCAAGGGAAGACTGTATGCAGTTTATCCATATAGCATAGTGAGCGTTCCGTTGTTCGAATAGAATTAGCCCGACGCGCGACGGACGAACGGTAGAACCCCAAGTTTAAAACAATTTTGGGTCATGAGTGATTAACTAATAAACGTGTGTACATACGTATTTTGCACCGTGTACGTATTTAATTTAGAGTTCGTGTAGTGTATTTACATATTATCTGATTTTGTGTGGATTTTTGCAATAAAGACGCAGACGTTACCATTTGTGAATAGACTGAAAAAGATTATTGAAAATTACGATGGTGGTACAATAGACGGATCACATATTTTATGTATGTCTTGCAATCGTCGATATACTGGGTGTAACAGGATCATGGTACAACCCTCTTTTCTCCTTTAGTGTTCAAGATGATTGAAATTTGGGATATCCTATATACATAATAAGCGGCACTTGTCTGGCATACAAGTGATTTTTTTCACTCCCGGTTTCGCCGGAATTGACACTAACTTTCGATTTTTAAATGGAACACCCTGTGTATTATTGCATTTTTGAATTCTGCATAAGTTTCTGAATCCAACCATACCAAATAAGTGACATTTCAAACGTCAATATTTTTTACAATTATAATTTTTAGTTTTCCATTTAAGTGGGCCATGACAGTTCCTATGTATTCTAAATGACCCATGTCATGCTACAAAAAATCGAAATCCCATCAAAAATACTAAATTATGTGATTTATGAGCAAATAAAGTTCATCAAAATTGTTTTTAGAGCAAAAACTCAATTTTTTCAAATGGAACCATATTGGTACCGGTAGTACCATTTATTGATTACTATTAATAAGTAATTTATTCTTATGTCGTATTATATATGCGATAAGTACACAAAATTACAGCTAAAAGCGATTGAGAATATAAAATTTGTTATAATTAAATGTTAAGAAGTAACTGAGGTGGCTTTGAAAACAATGAAATATTTACTTGTCAAACATTTGTTGGTTTGCCGGTGTTTTCAGTGTGTCTTTAAAAATTGTTTAAAATTCTGTTAATTGTGTTAAAGATGCCGCAAATTTATACAAGAGATGAAAAAATGGACATGTTAATGGTTTATGGGGAATGTAAAAAATGCAGTAGCGGCTAGACACCTTTATGCCGAAGAAACTATTTTTATTAGAAAGAATTTATTTTAAACGTCTTGAAAATCAATTCCGAAGAGAACCAAACAATGATCCTGAAGAAAATGTCATTATTTTGAAATTGGAAATCAGTCACCAAACGATAAACCGAATTTTGCACCAATTCAACTATAAATCTTTTAAATACCAATTGCACCAGCACTTGTACGAAAAATGATTACCAACGTAGGATGGAATATTGCAATTGGATTTTTGCAGAATAACGTGCAGGCCAAATAATTCTTTTTTGGGAATTATTTTATTTAATTAATCGGAACCGTCATGGCCCACTTAAATGGAAAACCAAAAATTATAATTGTAAAAAATATTGACGTTTGAAATTTAATTTTCATGTTTAATAATCAGTATATTATTGTATTTAAAAATGCAAGAATATACATGATGTTCCATTTAAAAATCGAAAGTTAGTTAGTTTTTCACTTCCGGCGAAACCGGAAGTGAAAAAAAAATCACTTGCATGTCAGATAGTGTCGCTTATTAAGTATATAGGATATTCCAAATTTCAATCAATTACCTTGAAAACTAAAAGAGAAAAGAGGGTGTACCATGATCCTGTTACACCCTGTATATTACGTAGATGTCGAGAGTGTGAAAGACATTTAGATTCGAATATCCATCAACAAAATATTTCTAATACTGTTAGAAAAAAGTCAACGATATATCAACGTGTCATGGGAAATATTAAAGAATATATACGCAATAAATTTATGTGGCTGACAGTGGATGAAACAACAGATGATCGCAGTAATAAGGTTGTTAATGTTGTGATACGAATTTTAGGTGTTTCAGATGCATTGTCCTCTGTAGATGTAAAAAATATGTAATAATGTATTGATGTTAGTGACAACATACAACGGTTGGTGGTACAAACATATGTGCGAAATTACTTGTATATAAACTGCTCGACAAAATTAGCGTAACACTTTTTCGATGAGCGCCATTTTTGTTCTGTTCGAGCTAGAGACTTACGGTTTTAACATTCCGGTAGCCTATAGGGTTGTTTTTATATCCCGAAGTCGCTACACTGTGACTTAAACGGTTCGCCGTCCACACCCCCAAAACCAACCCCATGTCGAAATTTGAATTCGCAAGATTTTGACGGTAACTTCAGAGTCCTACAAGATGGACTAAGAAGGACGCTGTCTGGTAAAAACCCTATTCTGGCATACATTACGACCTCACTAACAAGTCCTGAGCAGTTGTTCGCTGCCTCAATTTTTCAACCAATTTCCAGCTCCCATGATTCATCACTCTGCAGTTATGCTGGTTTTAACATGCTCTGACCACGTTGGCGGTTTCATTGATCCAAATGCTGATAAAATCAATTGGTCTGGGGTGTTACAACCAATTTTCACCCGCAGGCCATTCAAACATCCCTCCACACCATAGCTACACCTACCCCCCACCCACGCCCTCCGATTCCACCACTGTTGCAAATTTGCTACGTTGAGAAGATGTAAGCAGGTCTCTACACGTGGGGTGACTTAAAAAGAGTTCCTGGAGTACGCCTGAATCCATTCCGGACCACTCCGAGTAGTTCGTCTCTTCCTCTCCCAGCACCCTCTTTTAACACCCTGCAAAACATTTTTGAATAGGCGAAAATTCTTAAATGAGGAGGTCTTTGGGTAGGTGCAACCTTCCCTTACACTTGTGCAACCTTCCCTTATACCTGGGAATCGATAATCGTGAAATACGTGAGAGAGACGCTCGGTGAGCGCGACAAGTGTTACTTGCAGCTTGGGCAAGCGAACGCCCTACTTTTCCAACGCCTGGAAGGTAGTCCATCCCTAACAACACTTGTCCAGTCACTCCACGTGTAGACACCTGCTTACATGTCCTCAACGTAGCAAATTTTGCAAGGGGTAGCTTGGGGGGTGGAATTTTACTTTTGGCGCTCAAACGACGGTCCTCAGTGAGTACAGTCTAATTTGACATACTTCATGTGATGCTAGGACATGAATTAGAGACCAAGCGACTGCCCACGTAGCTTCCATCAGTGGTGGAACCGGAGTGGGTGTGTGGGGGTAGGTGTAGCTATGGTCTGGAGGGATGTTTGAATGGCTTGCGGGTGAAAATTGGTTGTGACACCCCAGACCAATTGATTTTAGCAGCATTTGGATCACTAAACCCGCTAACCAGTGGTCAGAGCATGTTAAAACCAGCATAACTGCAGAGGGATGAATCACGGGGGCTGGAAATTGGTTGCAAAGGTGAGGCAGCGAACAACTGCTCAGGACTTGTTAGGAAGGTCGTAATGTATGCCAGAATAGGGTTTTCATCAGACAGCGTCCTTCTTAGTCCATCTTGTAGGACTCTGAAGTTGCCGTCAAAATCTTGCGAATTCAAATTTCGACATGGGGTTGGTTTTTGGGGTGTGGACGGCGAACCGTTTAAGTCACAGCGTAGCGACTCCGGGGCATTAAAGCAACCATATAGGCTACCGGAATTTTCAAACCGCCGATGGACTGCCGTAATCAACGCAATTCGTTGTTTTCAACCATCTATCGAATTTTTCAAGAATTACACCGCCACACACAAAAAATGTCTGAAATGTACATGCGATATATGTATGGTCTCCGAAAGATTTTTTCCCGCTGAACACGAATCCGGAATTGTTCCATCATCCTTCAATCTTCAGCAAAATGCTTCAGAATCTTCAGAAAAATAAGAATTTTCCCTAATGAGCAGTACTTTATGTATGATATACAGTTTCCGAAATATATTTGTCCACTAAACACGGATCCGGATTATCCGAATTGCACCATCTATCTTCAGCCTTCAGTTAATTACTGAAGACTTTCATTTTTTATTTCACGTAATCACGGCTTTCACGTAAAGCACGGCTCGTAAGCACAAAGTCTTCATTTCTCTGAAGATTCATCAGCATTTGGCTGAAGATTGAATGGTGATGGAGAAATTCTGACGTGATTCCTGTTCAGCGGGAAAAAAATATTTCGGAAACCATATATCGCGTGTACATTTCAGGTAACTAGTAGATCGCATTTATAAAATGAAATATTAAAAAAAATAAGAAAAGTAATTTACGGATAAACATGATGGTTAAAATAATGAATAGTATTCGATAAATATAAAGTACTGGTACCATTGAGGATACATTTAATGGAAGAAACGTTCTATAATAAACCCATAAAACTTCTCGCTGCATTCGAGCTTAATTAGAAACAGTAGCAGGTCGTTATTATTTTTCTCCGGCTCCTGTCTCTGCCTCGTTTAATTGCGACGTATAATTCCTGCAATTTGTTGCAATTCATTTGGATTTTTTCCACATATATTATATTTTCACTTTTTCCAGAAGCACACAAGTTATTAGTAGACATACTATTTTATTGCAGTGAAATGTAAATAATGATCGTTCTCGATCGAAGTTATCTATGAAAATGTATTTTTCCTGCAGGATAAATTATACGAACGTATGTATCTAATATGTAGAAAGTAGAGTCTCGTATCTGTGCTAGTATTCGTTATGCGGCATATTAATTGACATCTAACGTCTCAAACGTATAATTTTGTTATATTATTTAATAAGAAATTATTTGGTCTATTTTTTTATTCATAGTAAACTGCTAAACATAGTAAACTAAGTGGAAAACATTTCACACGATATTTCGTAAGTTTGAAAGCTTGTGTATGAAAAAAATGTCCTGAATAAAAGTTTTTCATAAGTTTATTTTTGTCTTTTCGAGTTTAGTTGTTACGGAGACTAACTTTGTTTTTTAAAATGACAACCGTAGGTGTTCTCTCAATATGTGAGAGTAGATTTTTCTATTTACTGTACACTAAAAATTTGATATGGTCCCTTGTCAACTTTTTTAACAAGGGAAGTAAGGTCGTTATCTTAGACAAAAGTGATTATTTCGAGAGAGTAGGCAATTTAATGAATAGTGGTCCTTATAAGAAATTATCAAAAAATCCTATGCCAAAAATGGCAACTGAAGTTAAAACATCTTTAAAAAAAATGTAACATCATTACGATCCCTTCAGTGAAGCAAACATTACAATTGTCAAATCCAGTAAAACCTAAATTATATTGTTTACCAAAAATACATAAACCAGGAAAATCTGTAAGACCAATTGTCTCAGCGATAGGATCCCCAACTTATAATTTTTCAAAATGGATAACGAACGAGTTCGAAAATTTGCCTATTGCACAAACAAGTTTTTCAGTTAAAAATTCTAATGAGTTCATTAACAATATCAAAAATATCCGTTTGCAAGAATGTGAAATTTTGATCTCGTTTGATGTATGCTCATTGTTCCCAAGCGTCCCAACCCCGCAAACTTTGGACTACATCAGGGAATTATTCGAATTAAATGGTTTAGACGATACAATTATATTATTAAGAAATACAGTCGGCTTACTAGTATTTGTATGAAACAAAATTGCTTTCAATATAATGGTGAATACTTTCAACAACATGAGGGAATGACAATGGGTAATTCTTTGTCACCTTTCATTGCAAATATTTTTATGAGTAGATTTGAGACAGAAACAAAAGATAAATTCGAATATTTCCCTATAGTCTGGGTCAGTTACGTGGACGACATCTCCGCGGTTTTTGATACAAAAGCAATTAGTTCAGATACCTTTGTTGTTAAATTAAATAACCGTTTCCCAATCATAAAATTTAACAGCCACCATTTTTAGATGTATTAGTTATTAGAAATAGTGCAAATAAGTTAGAATTTGATATTATGTATATAGAAAAGAAACCGCGACTCTTAGACATATCCCCATAATTCAACATAAAATGGCAAGTTTTAATTTTTTAATTCGCCGTTGGTTAAGTTTCCCTCTCAGTAAACAGAGTTTTGAACATGTGAAAAATCTAATTAAAGATATAGCCAAGAATACGGGTTACTCAATCCCTTTTATAGATACGTTAATAAACAAGCATAAACTTAAGAGAGCCCTGTACAATTCCACGACTTTTCGTAGAGATACTGACAATTCAAAATTTGTTTCATTACCATATGAACCTAAATTCACCCGCGGACTAGATAAAGTTTTTTAAAAAATATTAATATCAATTTGGTTTATAATTCTAAAAATAAACTACAGACGTACAACCACAAAGATAGAATCGACAATAACGAAAAGTCAGGAATATACGAAATAAGTTATAAAGATTGGTGATCAAAGATATATTGGGTAAACAAAAAGTTATATTTTAACTAGATTTGAAGAACACATGGCTCATGTAAAATATGGCAGAACGGAAAAATCTTTTGTTGCCCAACATGATTTTGACAACAACCATAGTATATACATAAATAGTTTAAAATTAATTAGAAATGTAACAAACAATAGACAGTTGGATGCTTTTGAAAGTTCAGAAATCATTAAAGGTAACGGTAACAGGAGTAAGGACAATGGTCAAATACCCAACAGTCCACTGTTTGCCCTGATAAACACAGACAGATGCTACTGTTCAGTGAACTGTTACGGCGGATTAAGTATAAATAGAGCACATGTGTAGGTTAAAATTTAGTTTTAATCTCAACATCTAGTTCAGTGTTTCGTGGAAAACATCCAGTGTTTTGTTTCTACGCCGAAGGTTCCAGTACCAACTCCAGGATCTTTGAAATTAATAAAAAAAGATAATCAAAGTACCTATGAAGTTGATGTACTCGTGACGTTCAAGGGGGTATCCTGCTTTAAGAGGCCTAAAAAAAGCGTTTTTGTGGGAATTTTTCAACGAACTTTTCAGATTATTTTATTGCATATTTGAACATTAAACAAATTTTTTTTGAGAGAAAGATATTCAAACACAGCAAGATTTTATGTACATTTGTTTGAAAAAAAAAGTGCTTTTAAAACAAAAACAAAAATCATTTCAACTTGCTTAAAAATTGTTTAAATTCCTTTTTCGTACAATCTTTTCAGTTCAAATAGAAGAGAATGCAAAACTGAAGCTAACAAGCCTTGGTTTGTTTTAATTGAACGTCTAGTTTTCTTGCGATCTCGCCCGCCAGTTTAGACAAATCATAAAAACAAAAACTCGAGAAAACGCGCTTTAAAGTTTACCGTTGAGAGGACCGGTTTTATTCCCTCACTACCTTCGATGCGTGCTGTGATTGCTTCTTATCTGTCGTATCACTTCTGTTTATCCTTTTTCATAACAGGCCGATGTCGGCTTTACACACACGGTATAGTTCGGAGTTATTCGACCGCGAGGAGGGTGCTACAAGCTCCAACTGCCCGAGCGCCCGTATACCGGCTCGACACACCACTGCGTTTAGTGCTGTATCTATAAAAATATTGTAAATTAGCCTCTTATAACTTTAGATACATATACCTAGATACATTAGGAATAGATTTAAGCAATAAAAAAAGATTTATTGAGCCTCCTAAAGCAGGATCCCCCCTTAAGTCATAACATATGTCATTTTTGTTTTTTCTGTATTTGTGTTCAATAATTTCTTATTTCTTGTTTCCGGGTGAAAATAATGTTATTAAACAACAACTATGGTTCCAACATGATTCCAGGGGTTCCACCGCGTTTTTTTGCCAAATATCAGGGAGTATTTAAACGCACAATTTCCAGGACGCTGGATAGGCAGAAGAGGTATAATTGGAATGGCCAGCGCACCCCTGGATCTAAATCAGAGTTTTTCCCGTGGGGATATTTCAAACATAAAATTTATGTCAAATCGACCAGATAATATTGAAGACTTGAAACAGAAAATTTCAAATGAAATGAAATTCCTGAAGACTTCCTAGTAAATGTTATTGAAGAGTTTTGGCAATTGCTTGAGCTTTGCTTAGCTGAAAATTGAGGTCACTTTCAACACTTCATTCGCTATTTCATTTTAAAAAATGAATAACTAAGTAGGCAATTAAATTCTTTTACAAAAATTAAATTAAAATGTGGTTTTAGCGAAAATTTCTTTATGTAACCATATAAAATTATTAGTGTACAGTAAACATAAAAAGCTGCTCTTTCAGATATTGAGAGAAAACGTATATATTATGGGTTGTCTTTTGAAAATATAAAGTTTGTCTCCATATTAATCAAACGCGAAAAGACAAAATTATTTTACGTTGACAAAAACATGGAAGCTAAACTGATGAGAAACTTTTATTCGGGACATTTTTTCATATACGAGGTTATTAAAAAGTTACAAGCACTATGAACGACTTTTTTGCCACGCTGGACATACATAGATACATGCACCGAGTTTAATAATAGTTGCATACCTTATTTGCAGTTTCATCTGCATAAGGAAAGCTCCCCATTTTTACAGTTTCTTCGGAATTCGGTGCCATACTGCTTCCAGAAACCAAACAGTTCACTGAAAATAGGAAAACATATTTATTAATGTAAAATACAAATAATGTAAACATTGTTTATGCTAATATTGTCTAAAATATTTAATATTTCACAAAAACAAATATTAATTTGAATATTGACACATATTATAGAGTGTTCGGGTGTGTACATAACATGAATTCCTTAACCTAAAAGAAAACGATTTAGCCAGAGTTGTTCCCTTTAACTTCCAAAATACCTCAAAATTCAGGATAAATTTTTGTTTTTAGTATTGAAAATACTTCTGGACGCGTATAATGGAAGCTGTCTTGCGAAATATTAACGCGAGCGACATGCAGCGACCTCGACATGGTCACGTAACGACCTAGCTCTTTGTCTATGTTTATGTTTGGGTTACATGTGTAGTCATCCACAATTTGATGATTGTTCAAGGGGACCAAGGCCACCGTCGGATGCCCGAGATTTGGTGATTTGCGGAAATGGCAAAACGACATCCGAGATGCATGGCACTTATACATAATTCGAGTACGTTGAATAAAAAAACTTCCCAGCAGTACACCATTAAGTGAAAATTTGCCTGTGTATTTTATGAACTGATGCTGAATGTAAAATAAATATTTGATATTTACTAATTGTTGTAATAGGATGAGCAGATTTGTTATTTTATTAATTTACACTAACATATATCCATGGTGATTCATTAAGAATAAGTAATCTCTAAACTGGAAGATTTATATAATTTTCTAGATATATCAAATGAAAGGTTTTGGTATCACACTCTGTATAAATATAATGGACTATGAAATGTGTGACTATGAAGTGCGTAACAAAAATAGTTTTAGGCTGACGCAACCTGCATTTGAGAAATTATGGAGGAAATAATGTTGCCATTAAAGAAACGAAAATGCAATGTTTTAGAAAATGAACAGGAAGCTATTCATCTTACGTTAATTGTTTACATTGTAAACACTTGAAATCATCTGGCTACGTTCGAATTCAAGGTTGCTGAGTGGACGGATTCTTAGAATCCAAACCTAATTATTATTATTATTATTATTAATATTTACTTGAATTTTGACAAGTTCCATTAAAGTTTTCTTAAAGTAGTTGGATTATTGTTTACAACATGGTAGATACACACTTCTGCAGTTCCTAACAAGTTAAATTAAACATTGACTTGTTTTCGAATTTTGCATGACAACGTGGCTGAAAATTAATTTATGCGTTACGTTATGTAAGCCCTATATTAAACAATTGACAAGAAATTGTCCACAGGTCAACAAGGCATTGAATATCTGACTTCTTAAGAGCTATACTGGCTGGTAGAGGCGGCTTCTCTTACGAATGCCCCATTGAACGAAGTTGAGGATTGACAATGCTGTGAGGAGTCTATTGCGAACAGTCCTCTTCTTTGCCTCGAGACTTTTTGGCATCTACAGTTCACCAAAATTTGTATTTGTATAAACTGCCGATTAGGACTGTCAGAGATCAACACTTGTGAAATATCACATCCTGGTGGACAATGTTGTCGGTATACATATGTTATCCACACGCCGATATTCTGCTATCCATCGGTATGATTCTCACTGTTTATGAAACTAAGTAACAGAAAAGTTTACAGAATATTATGCTGTAAAATTTGGTAATAGTCTCTGAGCATATCCCTGCCCCAAATGGTTTTCAAGAATACGACGGGCCAAATTCATCGCAACTGCAACTGCAGGTAGTCCACGGCAGCAAAGCCATTGTAAAGGCACATGATGACGATCAACTTACTAATCGAAAACATTTTTGTTATAATATGCACGGCAAAGAAATCGCAAACCTGACTGAATATCACATGCAAGATAACCCGTTTAAAACGATAAGACCTTCAGGATCAAACCGCAAAAATAGTAACAACAAAACTGTGTTTTATTTTTATTATAATTTTAGAAATTTCTACCAGCTGTGTCTGGTATTTTCAATACCCCTACGATACTTGCGTAAGATGGAAGATCTGTGAATTTTTCTTTAATAATTCGAAAACGCAGATATATTTGGATCATTTTGGGATGTGACTCTAGGCCTGCAATTCAGAAGCATTTTTTGCCTCTTGCAAAATATTGACTGGATAAGCAGTTTAACAAATAAATAATAATTTTTAAATGACAATGTGTTTAGACTGTTAGTAAACATATTAATTAGAACCAGTTAGAACCAATTAGGCCTTGCTGTTGTCCGCTAATGAAGCTACCATTTGAAAATTGAAAATTCTCTGACAGGAAAATCATCTGACAGGAAAATTTCCTCTGATAATCAATCACCTCTAGCAACTAAACGGAGCAAATTCTGATATCCCTTATAACGTATGACCTAAAAGTTCTGGCACAAAATATTTATAGAAGTTTTTTTTTAATGAACAGATTTATTGAAACATCAATTATTTATCATAAACAATACATCTTAATTGCTTAACTAAACTATACTATCAAATTATGTGAAGCAGCCCATACTCCTCTACCAGACGCAACTTTCTTCGGATGTCTCTTATGAGGCCCTGGACGGAATTCAAGTCAATTTTCTCAATTTTTCAAAATTCGACGTCTTAGTTGCTGTTCGGGCTTCAGCTTCTGTCATAAACTTTCCCACGACAATAAAGCCCAAACATCCTCTATTGGGCAAGCCTGAGGCAAGTTAGGAGGTTTAGCGTTTTTAGGAACAAAAGGTATGCGGTGTTGACGAAGCCAGTTTTGGGTATCTCTAGAGTAACGACACGATGATAAGTCTGGCCAAAACATGATATCATCCTCAGCATGATGTTCTTGAACAAACTGGAGCAATTCTGGAAAGACAGTTCTCAATATACCCCTGACTGTTCAAAGCTTCGCCTCTCACTCTTCCCACAAAAGGTCGGGATATGCCCTGTGTTAGAAATTGCGCACCAGACAAGGATTTTATCGGCAAATTTTGCTTTAGTCTTAAACTTTACATTGTCAGGGCATTTCTCTAGGTTATTTGTGATCAAAACCAATCACTTCCTTTCATTTCGGAGTTAGCCAAAGTGAAATACTTTTCGTCGTCTAAAATAATGCTCTTGCCGTCGGCTAGGTAGACCCGTCTCAGTTGACGGCAGCATCTTGGTATACGTAGAAGCTGCCCTTGAGGTATTTGGGGCACTTACGTCTTTTTCGATATTTCAGACCATTCCTCTTCAATTTCAACGATACCGTACTCTTAAAAGTGTCATATTGACGAGCCAGTCTCCTTGATAACATCCCAACTTGGTTTCTTGCTCTTCTTACAACCACTCTTCTCTCTGTGCAGTAAATACTCGTGGTCTTCCACTTTTTGGAAGAATCAAACAAGGTATTCCCTGCTCGCACTCCACTATTGTTCGATAAATGGTTCTGCGAGAAATATTTCATTCTCGAATATTCGAAATATTTCAGCTTTGGGTACCCGCCCAACTAAGTTATAGATAATTTTTCTTATTTCTAATTTATACGACATTTGAAAGCATAAACTTCAAAATAAATAACCCTCGACTGACAGTCAACAAAGTAAACAATCTTTTGTTACCAAAGGCCACTTGATATTATTTCATTATTGTTAAGATTTAAGTTCATGAATTTTGTGCCAAAACTTTTAGGACATACGTTATCAGAAAGAAGAACAACGATTGTCAATTACCGCAACGATCTATAAAATCGTTTACAGACATTTATTACACATATTGTCATATTAAATATTCAAAATTTATAGATGTGTACTAACTAAAGTTTATGAGTTCAATAAACATAAAACTCATATAATAAATTATAAGTTTATTACCTCATATAAAATGGGTATATGTATATAAAAAAAGAAAAGAATGTAATAATTGTAGTTGCGTTTATTTTCTTTCATCATCCAAATTTAAAACCTACTAATACTTGTTTGACGTTAGCGAACACAAGCACGTTTTGTCACTAAAAAAGATTTTAATTTTTAATAGTCATTAGTAGGTATGTATCAGTAAATAACATTTATTACTGATTTACTTTATATATTAATTGTAACTATTTTAATATAACACAGGCCTGTGACGAAGAAGTTGAATGTAACTAGTGATTTCTATAGTTTTTCAGGCGATTGATTACTGAAAGATCTGAAAAAATCTATGAGGTATAGCTTTTTTGTTTTATACTTGACTAAACTGTACAGATCAGAATCAAAATAATTTCCCTCAAACTAGTTAAACGCATAATAAAAATAACAACAGAACTAGTGAAAGACTAACTAAACCAGTACACAAGCCTGTTGGAGCCTGTTTTCAGCAACAGAAAACTTATGAAGGATGAATGTTGTGAAACAAAAATGGATAAACGTGTGAAAGGAGCGTGGAAAGCGTTAAAACTTGGACCCAGTTTTCTTGGAAGCAAAAAAAATAGTCAAACTATAAGTGTATTATTGTAAAATTTGTTGAAAATATTTTGGGTTGTAACATAAGCTTAAAATTACATTTTTTTCTCTATTGACATCTGGAATAATATTGACATCCAGAAAATTCTGCACGGAGTAAGGTGAAAGATACATTGAATGGTATAAAGAAAATGGAAAAGGATACCAACAAAGATCGATGTTGAAAAGGAATGATGTTCAGAAAGCTTCTAAAAGGAAAGACGGAAAAGAAGTTTTGAAGGAAAGAGAAAACGTCGCTATTTTTGCTAAAATTTATTGATGATTTCAGTTTTGGTGCTTATGTATTTCTGGTATACAGCTTGATCCAAATTAACTGCTTACCATTAGTAACTTAGTTATTACTAGAGATAGAAGATCGGTTAAATTAACAAACTAGTAGATTTTTTAACAACGATTAAGATTTCGTGCAATTCGCGATTTTGTTTTTTTCGACAGAATAACATTTTTTTTAAATGGACCACCCTGTATATTATAGTGTTTTTATGAAATGTATAGAAATTTAGAATTGAAATGGTTGTGATATTTTTTCGTTAGGATGAAAAGAAAAAGTTGACATGAAAAACCAAATATTAACAAATACATAACATTATCCGTTTTCCGATAAAAATTGATCCATTTTAAAACCCTGACTTGGCTTTAGAACACATTCGAAATCCCTAGTTCTTCAATACATTTATCGGTTTATTTAAGGATAGCACCAATAACTTTTCAAGAGAGCTTTGACGTCTGACTGTTATTTTCAAACTGCATTTTTGAGGGCGTCAGCATTATCTATCTGTCATTAAAAACATTTTTCAGAAAACTACTGCTTTCTCTATAGATATTTGCAGGTATTCCTTTCTGCTGAAAAATAACGGCCTACCTATAATATATATTTTTTACAAAACCATATTTTTAACGCTTAGAATTTACTCATTTTCAACTGTATTGTAATCAGAGTATGAAAATTAAACTATTAATACAGATTATTATATTATTATTTGTTTCCATAGCATACTAGACGAACTTCGCATTAGTTTTCCAGTTTTTTAACGTGTTTAGATCCTTATAGTTTCGTTATTTTCATCTTAGCGAAAAACACATATCTTGTATAAAAACTCAAAAAATCCGACATTCAATTGTTTTTTTTTAAATTGTTTCGTTTTAATCAGTGTTAAAAAATCTAGTAGTTTGTTAATTTAACTGATTCTGTAATAATAATAGAGTACCAATGGTGCGTACTCAATTTGGATTAGGCTTCATGTTATGTGTTAAAATTGAAACCCAATAGTTTTTTTTTTATTTGTGTTATACGAGGTACCTTTTATATTTCGGAATTTGAGATCACAAACTATTTATCAACAAAAGTAGCTTTATTGTTTTTCAAAAATATTCTCCATGTACATCAACACACATTTGCATGTGTTTGAACCCAGGTCGTCAGGGGTCGAAAACGTTGCCCAATTTATTCTTAGTATGCGGAAATCAAAAGATGTGTCATAGATGTGTTTGGAAGCACCGCGATCGTATTTTTTTGAGCATTTCTTTTGACGAATCGAAACAATCCTGTTTTTAAGTAATCGTCAAATTGTGTGGGATCCAACGCGAACAAATCTTTTTGACGGCCAGATGTTCATGCAATAGCGAATGTATGCTGATCCCATTAATGAACAAGGATGCCCAAATTTCGCGATAAGTCACATGACCATCTTGCGGTATCAATTCACGCACAGCATCAATGTTTAACGGAACCACTACTGATATTGGACCACCTTCACGATATTCGTCCTTAAGAGAACTACGGCCACAATGCCGGGACGAAGTTCTTGATGGTGCCAAATGTCGAATTAACTTCATCGATGCAATGTTGCATTAATCCACGTAGAAAGTTGTAAAAGTAATTATTCGAAAATGTTCACGATTTAATACCATTTTTACCCAAAACGTTCTGATTGTGAGTACATATACCGTCAATAATGCCAAAACTTTACTATCGAACCATTCCCGATGGCAGCACTTATTTAGCACAATCCTGAAAAGGTAACCTGAATATAAAAGGCAACCACCGCAAATCAATTATAATCTATTTTATGAAATAACCTTACAGCATAAAAAAAAAAAAATTATACCATTTTTCAAATCAACACAGAATAGCAAAAAAAATTCTCAGAAAGTCATTTTTCGCAGAACTGATTCTGTAATTATGAATTGAATGTATTTAATGTAATTATTAAAATCTATTTCAATTGCTGATAAGGTAGCTTTTAAAAGATCTGCCACAATTATTTGCTCTATTACTCTGTGGAATATTTTATTTTACTAAAAATAAAACGTTTATAAGAGCTTTTGATTGTGGTACAGATTCTTATCTGCAATCAGATCACGTACACGGAACAACATGAGATTACGATATTCATCAAATTATATAACAAAAGAGAACAAATGGTGTTGAACTCAATCAGATCAATTGAGCCATGTTGCCTGCAGTATGCATTTTTTTAACCTTGTTCCCTGACTGTGCCAGTGTGAGTCAATTTGGATTCAGATTCCGGTCATAACTGTGTGCTTTGATAGCTGATTTGTACTACAGCGAAGCTGATAAACTAAGGAGAATCAGATATTTTGTTTGAACGCCGCAGTGATGTACATCAAGAGGTTTGAATACGAATGCCCGGTAACAAGGCTTTACTAAATCTCAAGATATTTTCTTTCCATATGATAGTGTACCAGGTGTGTAAATTAATTAGCCCAATTTAATTAATTAAAATTAATTAATTAAGCCCAATCTGGCAACCCTGCGGAGACGGGATTTGGAGGGTGGTAGATTAATGTGTAATGCGCCTAGTACAAGTTTGAACTTGTTAGGGTCATTTGTTTGTTCTTGTGACTGTTTTCTAAATGTTTTTTTCAGCGCGTTTTAACAATGACATTAATTTTGAGCAACGGTGTGCTATCAGGTTTTGGTTCAGTCTTGGACACAGCGTAAAGGATACTTTGTAAAACTTCAACATGCCTACTGAGACGGTGTGTTTTCAAGAGCCCAGGTTTTTCGGTGGTTTGAGGCACCCAGGTGAACCAGGCCTTCATCTTTAAGAATCGATGAAAATGTCGATACAATAGGGATATTGTACATTCAGATCGTCGGTTGACGACACGAATGATGGGGGAAAGTAAAAATTGAATCACAGCACCTTGTTCAATTAGACTTTGACTAACGAATTGGGGATAAGAAAAATCTGCGCAAAATGTGATTCAAAAAAAATTTCGCAGAAACAAAAGGACATCAGGAGAGAAAGGTGACTTGACTTTTTTGGAATCGATTGAAAATAATCTCAATTTTATGGAACGTGTCATTACTGGTGAGCAGATTTGGGTGTTTGAGAACTGACCCAGAAACAAAAAAATAGAACATTTTTGTAAACGCTTTAGTTCATGGAAAGGTGCGACAAGACTACTTCCAACAGTATGACGCACCAGTTCACGTAGCTCTTGATAATTTAAATTTTTAAAGACTTTTTGAATACCAGATCATTAGTCGTAAAATGTTAGTTAAGCGTTCACTACTATCCTGCTATATCGCGTCTTATAGATTTTTGCGTACAGTTTAAAACCTCTGTTTTCAAAACCATTTTATAATTTCTAGATTCCTTGTTACACTTTTTTATTGCGTATTATGCAATGACCGTATCATAAGATTCAAACTTCTAAAAGATCAGTTTTCATCTTCTCCTAGAGATGCCAACTTAGTTGGCGAAACGCGCGTCGAGAAAAGTATACCAGTTCGGTGTTTTTCGTGGAAAACGTCCGTTTTTTTAGTATGAATAAGGATTGTTGGTCCGATACCCACCAGTCCACTGTTTGCTCAGATAAACAAAGACAGCCACAGTTCAGTGAACAATGCGTAGACTATAAGTTCGGTATTTTGTTGAAAACATCCAGTTTTTTTGTTTCCCTTTGCCCAAGGTTCCAGTACCCCTCATCGGATCTAATATTGATGTTTGATTTTTGGAACAATGAAGAAACTCCCTGAGTGAGAAAGCTATTTCTAACCTTTTCGGCGTAGCTGACGCCTGTCACGTAGCGATTTCAGATTTTACTTCTTCAAATGTGTTTCTTTCTAACTGACTTACAGAAAAAGGGACATATTACATCTTCGTCTATTTAAAATCGAAAGGCAAGAAGAAAACGATATTTCCAAATTTCTACAAGGCATACCCTCGAATTTTTGGTATGGCACAACTTTCGATATTTGCAAGACGACGTAAAAACTGCCGAAGTACGGTTTATTTACGGCAATAGGTCACTGCTAATGGAATGTTATGGTCAAGTGAATATAATATGTATAACGACGACATAGTATAAACTCAAGGAAATAATTAAGTGATATACCTACATATGTATGTACATATAATTGAGAGAAACTGTCACAGATGCTAAATATTTAGTTCAAGAAGTGTTCTTAAGGAGGAGAACAAACTATTGAAAGGACAATCATTACGGATTTAATTTAGTTTTGCATTTTTTTTCATATTTTGGCAATTACTTACATACATATTTATATAGTGTGTCCCAAATTAGTTATGCATGCATTGGTATCTCGGCTATTGTGGGAGATACAAATATGGTTAAGAGGGGAATGTTTGAGACGATTTTATTACCTCTACCATTTTTTTAAATTCGATTGATCTGCATTCGTTTTCGAGATAATTCCAAAAAACTGAGGTGCATTTTAGATGTCCCATAACCTTTTTTGTTTCTGATCTTGTGATACTAAGGCGAGTGCATTGTTAAGACACTTCGTTAAGACACTTTCGCTGACGTTATCAAAATACGAGGTGTGTAAATTAAGTAATGAAACTTGGCAACGTAGCGCCCTATCTAGCAACACTACGGAGACGGGACTTAGAAGGGCGGTAGGTTAGCATGTAATGCACCTTCATTATAAGTTTCAACTTGATAGCGTCATTTGTTTGTAGTTTGTGACTGTTTTCGTAAGCCGGTTTTTTCTAAAGCGTTTTAAAAACGAGTGACATTAATTTCGGTTTTTCGGTGGTTTAAGGCATTCCCAGAAGCAAGAGAGTCGATCTTCAAGAACCGATGAAAATGTCGATAGAATACGGGATCTTATGCGACCAGATCGTCGGTTGACGACAAGAATGATCGAGAAGAAGTTAAATTTGAATCATACCACTTTTCATCAGATTTTGACTAACGAATTGAGGATGAGGAAAATCAGCGCAGAAATGGTTCCAAAACCTTTCTCAGGAACAAAAGGACATCAGAGAGAAAGGTGTCTTGACTTTTGTAATCGATTGAAAATGATCCCCATTTTATGGAACGTGTCATTACTGGTAATGAGACTTGGGTGTTTGAGTACGACACGGAAACCAAGCGCCAAAGCATTGAATTACACTTCAAGCTAAAAAGACCTAAGCAAAAAGCAAGAATGAACAAGTCGAAGATTAAATGCATACTGATTGCTTTTTTGATAGCCAGGAATTGGTCAACAAAGAGCTCATGCCTCTGCTACAACAGTAGATCAACAGTTTTACAGAGAGGTTTTTGAAAAACTTCGAAAAGGGGTCATTCATATGAGACCAAACATCAAAAATAACTGGATGTTGCATCACGACATTGCGCCTTGTCACACAGCCATTTTAGTAAATGAGTTTTTAGCCAGTAAAAATATTCCTCTGCCTCCTCAAGTTTCTTATTCGCCTGACTTGAGTCATTGTGACTTTTTTCTCTTCCCGAGATTGAAAAAAAATCACCTCAAGAGACGTCATTTTGGGGACCACAGAAAACATTCAAAGGCTGTAATCCGACCAGCCCGACTCATTTAATTTACACAACGTAAGTCTGTAGTCATTTGTTTCTGAGTTAAAGACGATAACATTAACTTGTCTTACGGTCGTCATATTGGAGTTTTTGTGGTTAAATAATGCTAAAAATTGGTTTTCAGTTGCGCATTCGCATATCTTAATGTCTGGAAAACATGTTGCCTACTGTGAAATTTAAAATTAATATACTTTTCTTCGAAATACAACAATTTGCAAATTACAACCAAAAAATAGCGGTTAACTACTCAAATAATGTTAACACATAAATTATTTTTTCTTATTTCGTTACAACACTCTACTTGTTTCAAATACTAGAACAAATGTAAAATGTGAAGCTATATATGTTCATTATCAAGACTTGTTTTGACAGTTTTGTTATCCTAATTTTTTTTTTGTGTAAAATTTGGTTGGAGTAAATTTTAATTACCCCTACATTTATAATATAGATATTGATATGACTGTACGTCTCTACACATCTCAAATAGCCTTGAGCTTTGAGTCTTTTTCCAGTTTATGTTTTTTCCATGAATACAAATGGCAGACTGTTACAAAGAGTGGTTAACATCCGGAACGATAGATTTAGATACAAGAATTTTGTATTATTACATTCCTTCTATAAACTTTTATTAAATATAAAGCCTGGAAATTTTACGATTATATAATAGTTTTTTTAATGTTTCATTTGTGTCAATTTTTGCTTTTCCATTAAGGGTTTTAAACAAGTTTTAGTTATTTAGTAATTACTATTACTTAACATATTAGGTAGTTAGTGATAAAGTTTAGAGTTTTAGTTTTTGTGGAACACAAATATTCCACAAAAGCATTACTACCATTAATCTGAATGATTCTAATAAACAACCATTTAAAGTAGAACTATGGTCTACCAGGCCGATCTTGGCCGATAGTTTATTGGAGAAACGCCACGCCTACTTCCTCTTTAGATGCTCCATTAGATCAACCTCATTGGAGAAAGCAAAAACCGTACTTCATTACTAATGTTAATTCACGAAAGACATCGAGATATTCAATCGGAATTGTTTCACTTATTGGAACAGCTTTTTGCTTCCAGTAAAAGACAATTGCTGATGCGAGAGTAGATTTTTAATGTATTTATACAAGAAATTATGCCCATTAAATATATATCCGATTGACTAACTACTATTGACCATTCTCTCAAAGTATTTGGAATTTTCCCGAAAAAGTCTGGAGAGTGGTGAGGTAAAGTTATAAGCGTACACTTATATCCGTTAACATTAATAAATCCAGAGTGTAATGTAACTGTAATGTGCAAAGTGAAAATGAGCGAAACTTCAATCGAGATTTGATATGTTTTATTATACACGGTGGAGACTTTAACTGGAATATATTCGTTAGCGGGAGTGGTGAATGATTTTTCAAAAATTCCCGAGACACGTCAACTTTTAAATGTATTTACCAACATTTTGCAAGTAATGTGAAAAATACTAGCCCTTCAGGGGTGGCTTGAAACCACCCTCGACAAGATTTTCTCAAATGCAACCCTATGGCTTGCACAACCTCATTGTAAAGCTGGTGGAAAGAGGGATCCAACGCACTGATCAAATTTAAATTTTAGTATGTTTGTAGGGTTGCATACAATTAAAACGTAATTACATAGTTTAATTTATTTTTAACACAACAATTTCGTACTCAAAATGTGTGTTGTTTAGTTTTGGAATGCAAACCTTACTTTTATATGTCCCCACAAAAATTCCAAGCAATTTTTTGCCACAACTGATATTTGTTATTTTTTGCTAGTGTTTTTACACGGCCGCAAAAAGTAATTAGGTTGTATGCTGTATTCAGAGTTTTGAACGAAGTGTTATTTCAAATTGGTGAAAATGTCTTATCTACTGAATCACTAAAAATAAATTTTGATGATGATTGGATATGGTGATGGGGGCGCGAACTCAATGGAAGTTGTTCGCTTGTTTCGAGGAAACGCATCCTGACTTCCTACTACTAAATCAAAAGGTACCATTAGAAAATTGAGGCACAATATCGAGAGATGGGTCGATCTGAGGAAAGTATCAAGTAAGAGGCAGGCTGTTGTTGACGACACGAAGTTGAATTTGTTGCTTGCTCTAGAAGAAAATCCAATCACTCCAGCCCGTCAACTGGCCTGTAATAGTAATCCAATCACAAAACAGTTTTAAAAATACATAAATATATGAGAAAAAACGCCCATATAAAAATGCAAGCTGTTCAAGAGCTACTTGAAGATGATCCAGATCGACGAGCGGAATTTTGCGATTTATTGATGACTTGGTATTGATCAAAACCAGTTATCTTTAGGAGTGGATAGTTTTCTCTGACGAGGAGCTACTTTTACATTAAATGGGCACGTACATCGCCAAAATTGTCATTACTGGCTAAAGAAGAACCCCCATTGGATGAGGGAACTTCATACTCAGCGCCCACAGAAAACTAATGTGGGCCGGAATACAAGAATTTAGGACCATTTTCCTTTGATGACACTCTTAATGGAGCAAGATACTTGCGTTTACTCCAGCACGAACTAATGCCAGTACTATGTCATTTATTTCCAAAACCCCCTTAACCCTAACTTGACCGACGAGAGGTTATGGTTTCCAGCAAAGATGGGCCCCACTACACTATGCTGCCATTGTTCGTCAGTATCTGGCCAGAATTTTCCCGGTAGGTGGAGGCGAGGTAATATTGGGCCAGCAAGATCTCCAGATCTTACACCACTGGATTTCTTTTGTGGGGATATCTTAAAAGTAGGGTTTACATTCAGAAACCCAACAACATAGCAGATCTGCAGGAAAGGATAAGAGAGGAAATCGGAAAAATAACACCGCAAATGTTGCATAATGTAAGGGGAAAACCTACTACAGACTGGGATGCCAACAAGTGAATGGTGCACATTTTAAATAATTGTTACGTTGAAAATAAATTTAATTTTTAAATTGTTTTAATTGTATGCAACCTACAAACATACTAAAATTAAAATTTGATCAGTGCGTTGGATTCCTCTTTCCACCAGCTTTACAATGAGGGGTCACAAGCCAAAGGGTTGCATTTGAAAAAATCAGTCGAGGGTGGTTTTCAGCACCCCCGCTATATTTTTTCGTATTATTACTTGCAAAATGTAGGTAAATACATTTAAAAGTTGACGTGTCTCGGGAATTTTTTTGGAAAAATCATTCACCCGCTAGCGAATATATTCCAGTTAAAGTCTCCACCGTGTATGAATTTCGTTTATGCAGTAGCCGCGTATGGCGACAACGCCCCTAGTTAAAAACTGCAACCTATGGTTCGCACGTCTCCAAATCTGGAGACTAACAGCATCGACGAGAAACCACGATCTGGTAGGTCACCTCAACTAAATGTCGAGCGCTTGCGTACGATTGTCGAAGCAAACCCATATGAAACCTCATGAGATGGCACGGAAATTCGGCTGTAGTCAAGCTATAGTACGGACCCGAAATATCAGGCAAGTACAAAAGTTGGGCAAGTGAATACGACGTTTCTTAAGTAAGCCATCTTGACAGCATCGGAGTAATATTTGCACACAACTCCTCTCCCTGATCACGTCGTTTTTGATTTGCCAATCTTGTTACTCAGGATGAAGAGTGGGTGCTTTATGTAAAATACCCAAGGACAATGGAACCTAAACCTGACGTCCACCCGAGAAAGGCGATGTTGTCAGTTTGATGGGGCCTTCGACATGTATCACTAGGAAATCTTGAAGGATATCACAGTCACTGCCGCTGTCTATTGTGCTCAACTCCGCAATTTGGCCATCCAGTTGGATCTTCCTGCGGCCGCAGCGATAATGCTATATCGTCTTCACGATAATGCGTTATCATGTAGTAAAACAGACACGCTTTGAACTCTTGCACGTCAGTTTTGAAGCTCTATTCCATCCACTGTATGCACCAGATTTCCCTCCACTGAACATCATTATTTATTCTGTGTCCTTGGCAAACATTTAATAAATAAATCGTTTGGACGATCGTCACCATCTACAAATAGTCATATACAATTTTTTCGCTTCACAACCGCATACGAGTTATGCGGGGACGTGGTGTCCGCAGTCTGCCTACTCGTTGCGACAAGTTATAGAGTCGGCTGATGTTTATATCTAAATAAAATTCATCTTGTTTACAATACAAACAATCATATTTGAACATATCAGCAGGGCTCAACACTTCTGAATCAACTGGATAATAATTAGTCAGAACCTTTTTACGATTATTGTACAATAAAAAAAAAACGCTATTAAAGGAATCCCTAATTCCATATTTAATTTTTCCATACTTGGCTAAACTAAATATCTGATGACACTTAGTTATCTGAAGGGAATTTGGTGAAAATCAAGTAGGTAGTTATTGTTTATTCTCGGATCTAAAATCCAGCAAACCAAAACATTAAGTTATATTCTTAAGCGTGATATATTGATTCCTCTATTTAAACAAATATTACCTAAGCTTTATGTCCATTAAGATTATCTGCTTACTTCTAATGGCAATAATAGATAACGCCTAAACCACGATAATTATATGAAACTTTGAAATTCATTGGTGGCCAAATTCGAGGCGACCGGTTCGGTAAAACAATCTGCCAACGTCAAGCGAACGCCATATCGGCCGAGAACATCGCCGCTGTCCGTGTAAGTGTACAGGAGAACCCGAGGCAGTCAATTTCCTCTCCATGCGCAAGAACTTTCGAAAGGCTTTTCGCAGACTTCAACTTGGGTAATTTTGCCTAAAGACTTGGGCCTGCACCGTACAAGACCCAACTGACTCAGTAGCTCAGAGTTAATGACCATAGATAGCGCCGGTTGTTCGCTGACTGGGTTTTGGAGCGTTTGGAAGAGGACTGGATTTTGATCGAAAGATCATCTTTAGTGACAGGCCGCTTATCGGATGATTGGCTATGAACAAGCAAATTGCCATATGTGGAGCGACGCCACCCCACACGAGGTTCACCCGATGGCACTGCATCACAAAAAGTTACTGTTTGGTGCTGATTTTGGGCCGGCAACGTCATTGGTCCGTAGTTTTCGAAAAAGACGTTGGTGCAGTGGCGGTGGGCTATAAGGTGCGCTGGTGCGCGCGCACTACCGACAATTTAGCATTAATATCTTTATTTAGTAATTAATGGATGCATTCTTAATGTGTCGCCCCTTGACGCATCCCTAGCGTTAATACCATCTCAATATTATTTGGCAGTAGCGTTACAGATCCACTAGACAGTGGACGTCAGGTCTCTATCTCCAAGGCCACTGGTTTCCGATCGCGGCACGGGAATCGACACGCGCAATACGAAAAAGGGGACGACCATCGGCGCTTCCATGCAATACGAAAAAAGCGAACGCGCGTATTGTTACTGCTTGCCCCTCCACAGTCCACGAAAAGGAGTGGTGAATCCTATAGATATGATGTGCGGAGTTTAAGAGCGCACGAGAGTGATCGATTAGTTTGTGAATTGTTTTCGTACATAGCTGTTTTATCGCTCACGTTTTATAAATATAAACTCGGGTTTTTCAATTAGGAATCTAGTTTGGAATAATGAATTCTATTCAAAACTTATTAAAAACCCATTCTCTAGCTTGAGTTGGAGGAAAAAGTACGAATCAAAACTCTGAGTTAGGCCACTCCACAAATTAATTAACCGTGAAAGGAAAAAATAAACAATTTGTAAGAACATTTAATAATGACTTATTTAAAAAACATTTGTGGTTAAGGGGATGCGATGTATTTAACGTAGTGTTTTGTTTTCCGTGTGTGTTTTGTTTGGCGGAGAAACACCTTGGACCAAAACTGGAGTAACGGATTTAAATCACATAAACGAGAAAATAAAAAAACATGAAAATTCTGCTGGACACATGAATAATGTTTTGAATTTAGCCAGGCACTGCAAATATTGCGACAATGCTCGATTCTGCTCATCAACGAGCAGTGGCAGCACCTAATGAAGCGGTTTCAAAAACCAGGTATGTTTTAAACATTATTATTAACTGTATTCGTTTTTGTAGAAAATTTGAACTGGCCCTAAGAGGACACGATGAATCAAACATCAACCAATACAGGCATTTTTCGTGGGTTGATTGATTTCAGGTGTTGAATTAGACGAGGCTATAAAGTATCATTTACAAAACGCGACGGCTTCTAAAGGACTTCAATACTATACAAAACGAGCTACTTAAGTGGCATCCTTGAAGTTTGTCACGATGAAATAACCATTGAAATTAAAAAAATCCACTTTTGTTGCTATAATAGCTACAATAAAATTTTTAATAGAATAATAAAATAGTAATAAAATTTTTCAGTTGGCTTTAATATATCGTTACATGGTGGGTGGAAAGCCTGTAGAAAGATTCTGAGTTTTAAAACCAGTAGGACATGATGCAGAGTCATTAGGAGTGTTTAAAAAAGTGAAACTGAACTACCATATTCAAAATGACCCATATAAATTGATTGCTCTCCATTGAAAAAGACTTTATTACAATATCGAAAAATTTTAACAACAAAGTAATTGAAAAATTTGCACAGTGTAAAAATCGCAGAATTGAGCTCATTTACAAAGCTTGGGTAAGTTTTCAAATTAATAAAGTTAATAAAAATAACCTTAATATGAGATAAATATTTATCTCATATTAAATATAACATATAAATAGTTATCTCATATTAGGGATAATTCTTATTATTCTTACGATTATCGTTATTTTTATGTATGGGTGCACCCCAATCTTAGGATCACGCACCGCCACTGCGTTGGTGAGATCATCAATGTCAACGACGATCGGTACAGATCAATGATAACCAATTCTTGCCACCCAAATTAAACGATATTGACGTGGACGACATGTGGTTTCAGCAGGACGGCGCTACGTGCCACACAGCGAACGCCACGATGGACATTCTGCATGAACGATTTGAGGGTATGGTAAATCTCTCGCGGATGTGACGTGAATTGGTCACAAAGATCAGGCGATTTAACCCCCCTAGAATTTTTCTTGTGGGGTTTTCTGGAGTCTCAGGTAGCAATGAGGCAATCGGACTGATGCCCTCAAAGTGAACATGACCCAGGCCAAAGTCATTGAAAATTCAACCTGTCGCATCCGTGCCATAAGCGGGAAGCCGCGGCGGACATGTTAATGTCATATTCATACATAATGGCATACATGGTGTTTTAACCCTCTAACGTACACACGGTTCGAATTATTCATTACTTTCCCAAAGGTCAATCTCCACCACGACAAATAGGTGACCCCTCTAGTGTTTATTGTCGTTGAGTACGCTCTCATTTGGAAACGCAGCAGCCGAAGCAGCAAGTTGTAAAATCCGAGTTGGTGCGAATTCGCACCCGTGACCGTTAGTGAGTATTGATTGTTAAAATAAAAAAAATTTCGAATTTTCAATTGGAAATCGAGTTTATCAATGTAAGTACATCGCAAAATATAACTTTTGCGATAGCGATGCATCAGGCCGAATACGCTGAAATGCCCAAATTGTATGCCCAGAATGTGATGAGCATCGTGCAGTTGTTTGCGTAGAGTGCGAACATTTTTTTCGAATAAAGAATGTTTTTATATTTTTTTGTATTTTTCTACATGTTTTTTTATAGTAGTCAAATTATTTCAGGTATTGTATTGTTGTTACTTTCATTATCAAATCTACTCCAAAAGCCGATATGCCCAAATTCCCATTTCAAAAATATAGTAACTTAAAATGATGTTTTTTATAAAATTAAGTTCGTTGTACTGTATTCTACGGAAATTTTACCCCAAATCATATATTTGTCGATGTATTTAGAAATCTTTCTTCATCTCCAAATCAATTGTTAAAAACGCAAATCCCAATTCGCACCCGTGTACGGAATATGGTTGCTGGATACTAGTGTACGTTAAGAGGGTTAAATAAAAAGAAGTTCGCTAATACTTCACACACAGCTTGTTTTATTCCATTTCAACATCGACCCGCCCTTATTAAAAAACCCTTTACAATAAAAAAAAAACTATTAAACGGTTTAAATATGCTTTAATAAAATATACGAATATTTCCTAGTTTAGCTCTTTATAATAATGCAAAATAATAACAAGGCCGAAAGATTAACCCAGAAATCGGGATAAATTTTCCAAATGTTTTTGATGCGCTGAATCTGAATCCGAGGTCTACAATCTATCGATTGGCTCTGGTTTTTTGAGAGATATCATAACCTAAAAGTGCAAAAAAGCAATTTTGGCCTATATTTGAGGTTATAGCATCGCAAAATTTATCGATGAAAATTTGGAAATTTGACTTTGGATTCTGAACGAGCAGGTCTTTTTTACATAAGAAAACATTGACTCCAAGTTATTGAATTTCAAACATTTTCAGTGTTTCCTAATCAAAAAACCAATCAACTGTTTGATGTACACGTGGTCCTTAGTGGGTTTTCAAATATAGAGAAATTCACAAACATGAAAAATTTCAAAATGCAATATCTCAACAAAAAAAAAAAGTATTTGAGCAAACTCCGCGGCATTTAAAAGAGTAAGGATTGTACTTTAAGATGCTGTTCATAGTTTTTTTGAGGAAAAAAAAAAGTGCTAAGCATAATTTCAATATAGGCCAAAAACCATTATTTTGTAATTTTAGGTTAGATATCTCGAAAACCAGAGCCAATTGAGGGGATTTGGGACGCTCAGATCTCGGATTCAGCGCATCAAAAACCTTTGGACAAATATATTCTGGTTTCTAAGTTGGAAATCTTGTCGGCCTGTGATTATAGAGAAATTCACAAAATTAAAAATTTCAGAATGCGATATCGCAGTGAAAAAAGAAGATATGTTGAGTAAACTCGGTATACATAGGTGTTTTAACCCTCTTAACGTACACGGGTTCGAATTCGCACCACCAAAAATTTCAAGTTGCCGACATTTCACGCAGTTCTTCCCCAAGGTCAATCTCCACCACGACAAATATGTGTGACCCCTCTAGTGTTTATTGTCGTTGAGTACGCTCTCATTTGAAACGTGGCAGCCGAAGCATCAAGTTATAAGGAGTTGGTGCGATGCACCGTGTACGGTTAGTGAGTGTAGATTGTTAAAAATTCAAAAAAAAAATCGAATTTTCTATTGGAAATCGAGTTTTTATCAACGTAAGTACATCGCAAAATATAACTTTTGCGATAGCGATGCATCAGGGCCGAACACGCATGAAATGCCCAAATTGTATGCCCAGAATGTGTGCGAACATTTTTTCGGACCAATAAAAAAAATGTTTTTATATTTTTTTTTCTATTTTTCTACATGTTTTTTTATAGTAAATAAATTATTTCAGGGTATTTTATTGTTGTTAACTTTCATTATCATATATCTACTCCAAAGCCGATATGCCCTAAATCGCATTCCAAAAATATAATTAAATTGTTGCAATCTGTATTGTACGGGAAATTTTACCCCAAAATCATATATTTGTCGATGTATTTAGAAATCTTTTCTTCATCTCCAAATCGATTGTTAAAAACGCAAAATCCCAATTCACCCGTGTTACGGAATATGGTTGCTGGATACTAGTGTACGTTAAGAGGGTTAAATAAAAAAGAATTTCGATGCTTCAACAGCTTGTTTATTCCATTTCAACATCAACACGCTTATTGAGAAAACCCTTACATTAAAAAAAAACAAACAAACGGTTTAAAATGCTTCCATAAAATATATGAATTATTTCCCTAGTTTACTTCTTTATAATAATGCAAAAATAATAACACAGGCCGACAAGATTTTAACCCAGAATGGGAATAAATTTTGCCAAATGTTTTTGATGCGCTGAATCTGAATCCGGGTCTAAATCTATCGATTGGCTCTGGTTTTCGAGATATCTGAACCTAAAAGTGCAAAAAAGCGATTTTGGCCTATATTTGAGATTATGTAGTATCGCAAAATTTATCGATGAAATTTTTGGAAATTTGACTTTTTGGATTCTGAACGAGTAGGTCTTTTTACATAAGAAAACATTGACCTGCTGATGAATTTCAAACATTTACAGTGTTACCTAATCCCAAAACCAATCAACTGTTTGATGTACACGTGGTCCTTAGTGGGTTTTCAAATATAGAGAAATTCACAAACATAAAAATTTCAAATGCAATATCTCAACAAAAAAAAAAGATATTTGAGCAAACTCCCGGCATTTAAAAGAGTAAGGATTGTACTTTAAGATGCTGTTCATAGTTTTTGATGAAAAAATGTTGGTGCTACATAATTTCAAATATAGGCCAAAACCATTATTTTTGTAATTTTGGTTAGGATATCTCTCGAAACCACAGAGCCACTTGAGAAATTTAACTCTGATTCGGATTCAGCGCATGAAAAACCTTTGGAAAATATATTTGGTTTCTGGTTAAAATCTTGTCGGCCTGTGATTATAGAGAAATTCACAAAATTAAAAATTTCAGAATGCGATATCGCAGTGAAAAAAAGAAGATATTTGAGTAAACTCGGTGCTACATAGGTGTTTTAACCCTCTTAACGTACACGGGTTCGAATTCGCACCGCCTAAAAATTTCGCTGCTGACATTTCACGCAGTTCTTCTTAAGTCAATCTCCACCACGACAAATATATGTGACCCCTCTAGTGTTTATTGTCATTGTGCACGCTCATTGAAATGGAACAGCCAAGCATCAAGTTATAAAATACGAGTTGGTGCGAATTCGCACCCGTGTACGGTTGGTGAGTGTAGATTTGTTAAAAATTCAAAAAAAAAAATCGAATTTTTCTATTGGAAATCGAGTTTTTATCAACGTAGAAATACATCGCAAAATATAACTTTTGCGATAGCGATGCATCAGGCCGAACACGCATGAAATGCCCAAATTGTACTTCCTAGAATGTGTGCGAACATTTTTTCGACCAATAAAAAAATGTTTTTATTTTTCTATTTTTCTACATGTTTTTTTATAGTAAATAAATTATTTCAGGGTATTTTATTGTTCTTTTTTCATTATCATATATCTACTCCAGCCGATATAAATCTAACTTCCCATTTCAAAATATAATTAAATTGTTGCAGAATGTCCAGAATGTGTGCGACATTTTTCCGACCAATAAAAAAAAGTTTTTTGTATTTTTTCTATTTTCTACATGTTTTTATAGTAAATAAATTATTTCAGGGTATTTTATTGTTGTTACTTACATTATCATATATCCACTCAAAAGCCGATGTGCACCTAAATCCCCATTTCAAAAATATAATTAAATTGTTGCACTGTATTGTACGGGAAATTTTACCCCAAAATCATATTTGTCGATGCTGTTTGCAAATCTTTCTTCATCTCCAAATCGATTGTTAAAAACGCAAAATCCCAATTCGCACCCGTGTACGGAATATGGTTGCTGTGGATACTGAGTGTACGTTAAGAGGTTAAACCAAAAAAGAATTCGCTAATACTTCACACAGCTTGTTTTATTCCATTTCAACATCAACCAGCTCTTATTGGGAAAACCCTTACAATAAAAAAAATCTTAAACGGTTTAAATATGCTTTAATAAAATGTAAATGAATTATTTCCTAGTTTACTTCTTTTATAATAATGCAAATAATAACACAGGCCGTCAAAATTTTAACCCAGAAATCGGATAAATTTTTCCAAATGTTTTTGATGCGCTGAATCTGAATCCGAGGTCTAAATCTATCGATTGGCTCTGATTTTCGAGATATCATAACCTAAAAGTGCAAAAAAAGCGATTTTGCCTATATTTGAGGTTATGTAGCATCAAAATTTATCGATGAATTTTGGAAATTTGACTTTGGTTCTGAACGGAGCAGGTCTTTTAAACATAAGAAACATTGACCTGCTATTGAATTTCAAACATTTTCAGTGTTTCCTAATCAAAAAACCAATCAACT